>JAMAGU010000015.1:527054-756352 GCA_023626375.1 Talaromyces sp. PF30-5 | reverse complement strand
ATTTAGATTCTCTATTATATAATTTTCTAATTAATTTATATAATCTAATAGATTATTAAATATAATAACTATATTATCTAATTTATTATTATATAGATAGAAATAAGATTTCTTTCTAAATATCTTTTAAATCTATATATAGATAAAAACTAGATTATATAATATATAGAATTATAATAATAGATTCTCTATTTCTTTATCTATATTTAATATATAGAAAATAATTTTAAAATTCTTTAATTATCTATCTTTTATTTTATTTATTATTAATAGATTATTTAGTAATATCTATAGAATCTAATATATATTTATTTAAATCTAGATTCTCTAAAAGACTATCTTTTTTTCTTTTATCTAATAATTCTAAAGATAATTTATTTAGACTTTTATCTAGAATTATTAAATTAAAAAATTAATATAGATAAATATAAATATATCTTATTCTATATTATTATTTATTTAGATTATTTTTATATAGATTAGTTTAATCTAGAGGATTTCTTTTTTAAGATATCTAGTCTAATTAAGATTATCTAGTTTTTTATTCTAGATTATTCTCTATAACTAGATCTTAATATTAAATAGATTATAAATCTTTTTTCTAATATTTATATAATATAGAACTAGTCTAATAATAATATCTTAGATAATAAGATTTTTCTTTTTATATATAATAATAAAGACTATAATATATCTTCCTTTTTACTATTATTTTTTCCTATTCTACTATTATTAAATATATCTATTTTTATCTAGTTTAGCTCTTATTACTATTATATATATCTTTTCTATAGTAAATAGATAATTAAAATTATCTATATATTTATAATCTATAATACTAAAAATCCTATTAAATAAATTCTTAATCTTTATATCTATAGTTATATAATAAGTTTCTTATCTATCTTAAAAAAGATTATAAATTAGATTAATTAGAATACTATTCTTTATTAGAATATTAATTTCTCTATTAGAATATTCTAAAATTAGATCTATAGTCTTATTTAAGACTTAGAGACTTTATTAGTTAAAAATCTATTTTAATTAGATTTTAGCTATCTTCTAGAGATTCTTTAGAAAAATATAATTAATAATCTTTATAAGATCTAGTCTAGATTTAGTTTTCTTTATAATCCTTATATAAAATAGTTAGTCTAGAGATTAATCTTTCTATTTAATAAAATTTACTAATTCTCTATATTCTAGAAATAGTAGATTAATAGCTATATCTAAAGCTTTTATCTAATTCTATATTAAGGAATTTATATATATAGGATCTAGAGTCCTATAGAGTCTCGTAAAGCCCTATATATAAGAAGTATAGGGCCTATCTTATAGATCAGGTCTTATTTATATAAGATATATAACTACCTTATAGATTAGATAGTAATATTTACTAAGATTCTTACTATCTCTTTACTAGCTAGCTATATAGACTTATACTCTTTAAATATTAGTCTCTAAATAAATTAAAGATCTAAATATCTCTAATTTATACTATCTTTATATATATTTTACCTAGTTAATTAGTACTATCTAAATCTAGTAACTTTATTATAATTTTAATACTTCTTCCCTAACTATCTAAAGTTCTAAGATATTCTAATAAATTATCTATTAGTTAATCTAGATCTATTCCTTCTAAAATAAGTCTAATATAACTCTATTACTAATCCTCTAAAGCCTCCCTAGAGAGCTATAGAAATAATTATAATAGTTAGAACTAAGACTTCTTTAAAGGATAGATAGTCTTTTAATAGATATCTAAACTAGTAGTAATAAAAGTATTTTCCTTTATAAAGTAGTATAATATATTCTTTCTTAATAAATTAAAAGAGCTTTCTAGTATCTAGTCTAGTATTTATAGTAATAGTATTAGTATCTAAGATAATTTTCTAATATAGTATAGTAGAGGGAGCTAGAATAGATATTACTATATAGTCCTTCTATTATCTAGTTTATACTATTTATTATAGACTAATAGTATTAATAGTCTAGTAATATTTAGTAATAAAATTATTAAAGTCCCTATTATCTATAGCTATTATTATCTAGTTCTATATTAGATAAGAAAGCTTCTAGTATAGATTAGATACTCTAGTCTTTATAGTAATATTAGTTTTATTAATTAGAATAGAGAAGATAATAAGAAATTCTAGGAAATTATCTTATAGATCTATCTTTAGAGATAGATATTTCTCTTTAGTTAATCTTTTATAATTAGAATTATAAAATATATTTTATAGATAAGTAAAGATATTATTAATAGTAATATATATATTAACTACTTATCTATATATTTAATAGTTAATTAGTCTAAGTATCTTACTATTATAATAATTTTAAAGATATATTAGCTAATAGTAATAAGAAAGATAGTAATCTATATTAAATAATAATTTATTCTCTATAGCTAATTTCTAATTAAGAAATTTTAATTTCTTACTATTAGAAAATATAGCTAGATCTAATATCTTTATAGTCTATTTTATAGTATTCTCTATAGAAGGAATAATCTCTTAGCTTAGATTATAGTCTTTATAGATATTATTAATATTTCTAAAATAGAGATATTAGAGAATATCTACTAATATATTATAATCTTTCTTAGTCTTCTTAAATATATTCTAGAGATATTAGTATTCTACTTTAAGAATAGGATTAGAAATATATTTAGCTCTCTTATCTAATTAATTCTATAATTACTTAATTTCCTTATATTAGCTTAGATTCTTACTAAATTATTAATATATTTTATTCTAGATATCCTTAGGATTCTTCTTAATATATACTAGTAACTCCTCTATAGTCTTAATATTAGTAATATCCCTATTATTACTACTACTCTAAAAGATTAATAAGCTATAATATATAGCCCCCTTCTATATACTAGAATAGATAGTAATATTAGATAAGATCTTAGGATCTATCTTAGTAGTCTCGGTATTCAGCTTACTCTTATAAGATCTTATTTAGTCTTAAAGATTTTCGGTATTAAGAGGAGAAGTTTACTATAATATAATACTACTATAGATAGGAAAAATATATAGAAAATATATAAATTAGTAAGATTTAGTACTAGCTAGATAAAGATAGTAAGCTTAAGGAGGGGAAGTAAGGTATAATATATAATATAGTAGCTATACCACCGTTATCTACTCCTAATTAGTCCGATCGGTGCAGGCAACATTATACTACTCCGCATCCGCGTCCTCTCTAAGCACCGTACGTTATATACATAGGGAAGGGCGTAGGGTACACGGGGAAGGTTATCAAGGTATGTCGTATGTGCCTGTCATAAGAATCATCAAATACGTGGATTGATGAAAGCGATAGTCTTGACACTAAGTAATGATAGTGAGGAGGATGATGACGTGTATTCATACCTAACGGCCTTCATATATAAGACGAGGTTTTTAGACAGACAGCGCCTGTTCGACTACCTCGAAAAGGGTCATGCCCGGGATTTAGAAATATTGAGGTGTGAGGGTATATCACGTGAGGCACTCCTCTTTATATAGTGTACTGTACATTGAATGAGATAACTTTAGAATGTTTCTATATGATGATGCAATGCCGTCGTGTGATCTATTGTTTGAAGGATCGTCCCGTTCCGTGAAGTTTGGTATTACTCAGCATTGAATCGTACTTCGTTGCTCTAATTTATTAAGACTGGTTCATCATGATTCTTTGAATTTGTACTCTCAGTAAGAACATACTAAATTTTCGCGTTTTCTTCACCGTTAGGGATATGTGAAGATAGCCATTTCTTACATAGCATACTATACTTGTAGAAGCCGCTAGAGCTGATGGATCCTCGTAATTTCTGGACCCATATTGTCGTTGTACCGTACTAGGCTCATCCAATTTATGACTTGAAAAAGTTCTCCTGGTTGGGTCACCGCAAACAGCATCCTGGTGCCAATTAGCATACCTCAAGTGCTGCTGCTTCCGGAACCAGCTGATTCCCACCACATATAGCACATGCCGTTTGTTGGAGGTTGACGTTATTCGGCATCATAGATCTAAATTGCGCGATTGCAGCACCCATCTCAGTTTTACGCGTTGTATAAGTTACACAGGGGAGTTTTGCGGAGATCTCGATGGCAATTGCACGCAAATGGAAATTTAGGTCCTCTTTGGGCCCATAACTCTAAGCATTGATCTTTTGTCGACCTATCGCTCATGGCGGATGTGACGTCTATGACATGTCTTGAACGTCAACGATCGTAGCCATATTGATCAGCCCTCCGCCTTGATACAAAAGGATATAAACGGGGCTTCCCACAGAAGTTCCTTCTACACGGTATGGAATCGCCTGGGCTAACAGAGCACATTAATTTACATATTGAAATATCTATCTACCGACAAAATCCACCATGGCAGATAATGAGGACAACAAAAGTCCCCTTCTCATGCGAAAGGACATTGAAAATCTCAAACCTGCCGAGCTTGACAAATTGATATTTGCCTTTTATAAGCTCCAGGCAGCAGACCCAGGCGTACCACCGAACTTGAATGAGGACTCCTACTATGTCATAGCAGGATACCACGGCCAGCCTTTCCGCGGGGCAGGGTATGGCAATCCATCCTGGTGGGGGGGATACTGCCACCATGGAAATGTTCTCTTCCCTACTTGGCATCGAGCATATCTACGTCGTCTCGAGCAAGCCCTCAACAACGTCTCCGGATTTACCGACGTTGCCCTTCCATACTGGAACGAATTCAAAGCCACAGTCCCTGCTATCTTTACTAGCAAGACGTATACTTTTCAGGCCGGGTTCAGAGCACAGGATAGTTTTAACGAAGGTGACACTACTATCGACAACGGCAAAATCAAACTTGAACATAATCCGCTCTTCTCCTACAAATTACAACAACGCTTCTACGATAATCTAGCACGAGTTGTCACCAATAAGGACAAAACGAGCAGCAAAGAAATCAACTATAGCAAGGGGAAGGGATATGAAACTGTTCGCTGTCCTTACTCGGGCCTCGTTGGACCGAATGATCTTAAAGACACCGAGCGATACAATGCAACGATCGATCAAAATAAGGCAACAGAAGAGCTCAATCAAAACGTGAAGGATTGGCTGACTGAGAAAAGCGAATCATGCGTTCCTGGCATGAATCAACTGTATTTGAGCGCAGCCTTCGAGTCGCCGAACTACACCGTTTTTTCTAATACTACCTCGGCGGCAAAGTGGAATGATGATAATTACGGTCGCCAGGAGAGTTGGAATTCTGATTTCGCCGTATCCCTAGAGAAGCCGCACAATGGGGTGCATCTAGCGGTTGGTGGATACAGCATGCCAGACAAAGATCCCGATCGGCCATCCTATCCAGGATCAAATGGTGACATGGGAGAGAATGACACGGCAGCCTTCGATCCGATTTTTTTCTTCCATCACTGCTTTGTCGACTACATCTTCTGTCTCTGGCAGGGCGTTCACAGGGCGGAGCAGACGTTGGAGATTTTCGAAAATTATCCTGGGACTAGTTCCATTGATAGCCAGGGTCCTACAGCCTTCATGACGGCAGACACACACTTGAACATGGAAACACCCTTGGTTCCATTTAAAACTCCATGCGAGGGCGATGCTTCAAAATTTAGGTACCTAAAATCCACAGTACGTGCTCATATTCACGCGTCTCCACGAGTCAACCTACAAGCAGATGGAACTAACCGGATCTATAGGACGTAGTGAACATCAAAGGCAAAGCCTGTGGCTATGAATACGATAGTCCTGAGATTCCAACTGAGTCTGGTCCAGTTAAACCAGACACTCACACCTTAGGAAATGAAGCAGTTGAGAAATCCCAATTGGGTGTCCACAATCCGGAGAGTTCGGCAATGCCCATTGTTCGCTTGTCCGGGATTAGCCGCGCAGAGCGGCCGGGATCTTTCGTCGTCTACTTGTTGGCAGACGCTGGAAATGGGAAAAAAGTGATAAATGTCGAGCCTGTTTTCAGCCGATGGCATGTCCCAAGCTGTGCCAACTGCAGTAATACCCTCGAGGTGATAACGCATAATGTCCTGCCCCGAGACCTGAAGATCAAAGACAAAGATAACAAACGGCTCGACGAACTCCCTCCTGAAGAGAGACTTGAAAGCGCCAGGGATTTGAAATTGAAAATGCAAATGAAAGTATTGGAAAACCCGCGCACTGATATGCTCACGAAGGGCACTAAGGATCAACAGCAGTTGAATGATCTTCCCCTTAAGGCAGCTCTTCCCTCTGAGAAGGAAGGTGAACAACTTGATCCGGGCCCAAGTATCGATATATTGGGGGGAATGTGTACCAACCCACCTAAAACTTGGCTTAACCGGCCTTCCTGCGTTATGTGACCTTAGATCTTACAATATGATCACCTATCTTGGTTTCTTGTCGATCGTATGATGGTATTTTACATGGTCAATCAGTCGTTCGAGATGCCTGGGTTTGGGATATTGCTTGAAGGAAGAAATACAGATATATTAGCGATAATGGTGTCAAAAACTTTCATTTTGTGATTAGCCATGGTTGCTATCATTGAACAGCCAATCGCTGCTAGTTCGGAATTTCCAATGCAGTATTTAGAATAATTAGGACTTCTTTCATAGTGAATTGGTGAACTTAATCTGCTATGCAGACTTCTTAACTTCCAGTCGCAGTCCGAGAAAGAGTCAAGACTCAAGCTGTGTAAGCGCGGCCGCACTTCTTGTTATTCTTAGAAATCCTACCTTATTCCTCTTGCATAGTATAGGCTTATTAGTACGTACTAAGCTTTTGATACTGGTCTCGAACTTCACGGCTAACAAGCATAATCGAGATGCCTAATGATCCTGGGCGTCCCAGGCAATCCAATGCTACTTGAAACACCCCAGGAGTCAGTCTTCTTGGCTAGGGACTACATGCAGTTTCATGTGACGAGTGCATCACTCTCACGCCCCCTAATTTAACCTTTTGCCTCCAAAAAGTGGGTCTCTGCCCCCGCAGTCTACTGACGCAGTGATGCCCTATCTCCCCGATAAACTTAAAGCCGATGTGAACCGTGTGGTATAAATACCAGTGGGACCCCTAGGAAAAATAGATAAAGAGAAAGATATTGCAGCAGGTTATATTTCTCGACTTCATTCAATTGGTCTAAACGATGGGGAACATTAACACCATTCGTGTCCCCCATCTCGGAGGAATCGATGCAGCATATCAAATGCCGCAAATGTATGATTCTTCCAAGCCGACAATCATTCTTGTCAACGCGTTTACCACAGATTCAGACCTTTACCGACAGCAATTTGACGATCCGATCTTAGCGTCGAAGATGAATTTGGTCGCTATTGAGTTACTCGGTCATGGTCGGACGCGCACTGGAGCTGAGCAGTGGAACTACTGGGATACAGCAGAAATGAATCTCCAAGTAATGGAAGCTTTGGGAGTCGAGCGTGCATTTGTTCTGGGGACTAGCCAGGGTGGGTGGGTTACTGTTCAAATGGCACTGTTATGTCCAAATAAGGTAACGAATATCTTCGATCTTCAAAATGTGATTATGGTTTTTAAGTTTGTTAATGTGTATCCTAGATCGTCGGGATTATTCCATTGGGGACATCAATGGACTCCGAGTCGGAGCGCAGTCGACGGCTACAGTGCTGGGATGGTCCATCTATTGTGTCAGGCTTTGTGAAGCAGTGGACGACTTCTAATCCAACTCCGGAATTCGAGCCTGACAATATATACTGTGATGCATTAATTGGGGTTGGCTTTAATGAATGCGATGCAGACGTTCGTGAATCCTGGCGTAAATCTATCAAGTCGAATTATCGTGGTGATGATGGTCGTCGACGTATTCGGATGGCTGCGATTAATCTGGCAGAACGTGGGGGTTTGCATCTGAGACTCTCAGACATAAAGTGCCCTGTCTTATGGTTACATGTATGTGTCTGCTAAGCTCGATTATCTCGTCATTTCTGACTCTTATAGGGGACCAAAGATGCTGTCTACTCTTTGGCAAATGCTAACGAGGAAATAGAGCTCTTTTCGCAGTCCATTGATGCCAAGCTAGTCCCCGTCGAGGGGGGTGCTCATTTCTTGAACTGTACACACCCCGTGGAAATAAACGAGGCAATCTGGGGGTTTGTGAGCAATTATCACTAGACACAGACGGCTGGGCATGGTCAAAGGTTGTATTAAGATTCGAATTGAAATGGTAAGAGATGTCCTAGGACCTGCTGTCTAGGCACTGACTGCATGGCCATGTCAATTTGAGTGCAAATTGGGTGGAACATTGAACTTTTTACCGGGCGCGGGGATGTCCACTCCCTCTGAATGAATGCTTCGCTAAACTGCCATGAATCTGTAATGATACTTAAGCACACCTCTTGAAGCTCAGCCGAGCTACTTCGCGTACGTAGATAATACGACCATAGATGCATGCACCAGTATAAAGACTTAGCGCACGGCATGGCCGTTTCGAGTTTTAGCTATCGCGAGCATCGTTCCTCTGGTGGCCTCCATCCGATCCCCAAGCCCTCCATCACGAGCCTCTCTCGCTCTTCCCAGGTATTACCGGTGCGTTCCAAATCTACTACATGGCCATTGGAAGTGCGATCGCGTATGCCGGTGGAATCAAATCTCCAGTCGTGTGCTTTTTTCGCGTATCGCCTCAAGTCCCGTTGAAAAGTTGTATCACCCGTCCAACCAAGGACTGCACACCCAATCGTTCTCCAGGGCGATATGATAATATCCACGCGGTGATGATGGTTGGGGTTCCGCTTTTGACCATCTGTTCCCCTGCTTCCTAGGGTGCTATTTCCATCATATTCGGGATCTTGCCAGACCACTAGAGCCTTATCAAGTGCGTCAAAATGCTTCCCTGTCTCACCTCCATCTAAGGGGCGAGTCTGCTGTTCGCGACAAGTCGATGTGAGATGCAGGGCCAGTGTGTGGGTTATGAATTGTTCCTTCTCGAGGCTTGCAACAACATCCATGACAAGGCCTCGGGTAACAACCTCGTCCTGGTGAGAAAGGATAATGTCCACGTCTCCACTTAGTTGCTTTCCACGTCGATAGCCTCCAACAATGATTGTGTCGATACCATTACCAGCGTCCGGTCGCGCACTATTCGCATGCCGCTGCACGATTGTGGCGATCTTTTCCGACTCCGCACGTGAAACACCAATTTGGAACTCATCAAAGAACTTCACCCCGATTTGTTGAACTCGAGAAAGGGAATCCCACCCAAACTCAACGATATCGTCCAAATCTCTCCATCCACGAGAATAATAAAAGTTGCGGGCAGTCTTCGCGCCAACGCCCCAGATTTCAGTGAACTTATTCAAAGCTCGGAACACGGGATCAGACTCAAGGGCATCTGCCGTTGCAAGATGCCCATCCTCGTCTGCGTGACTACAACGTCTGTGGGTCTGAAACTCTGCAAATAGATTGGCAATTTTCGTTTCACATCCTGGGAGAGCAAGGATCTCACTCGGTCTTTTGATCACATGCGGATATGCAGCAACAGCGGCGATAGAGGTACTATAAGCTCGCACGCCGATTTCATCGAGTGTTAACTCACGGATCCGGCGGATCTTCACGAGCTGTGAAATAAATTCTTCGTTTGGAGAATTGAGAGGCGCGGAGCGCATGCAAGCGTATCCCACTTGGTCGCGAACCCAATCTGGCTGTGGTGGAAGGGAATATGTTTCGTCATGCTCCGATGTGGTTTGACGATAAAGGACAGGTGGATTTCGTTGACCAAGGGCTTGCGTTGAGGAAGTGTGATCTTTAGAGCGTCTGTAGTGGAAGGATTGGCTCTGTGAAGAATACCCTCTTGTAGACGCATCGTTTGTCACTCTCGTCATGATCTGCCTAGTCACATCGGTGGCTGGCGCGTTTGAAACATTCGAGGGGGCATAATTCACTCTGCGGGCCCGGTAAACTAAAAATGGTCGTTGTGGAAGAGCTCTGTTACTCTCAAGCGATTGAGTTAGCCAGTCTAACTTGATGACTGTGACTAGCCCCCCTTCATTTTGCGACACCGGTACCACATTTTGGGATGAGTCCTGCTGGTTGACGGCACCTTGAAGGCCTTCCTCACTCTCAGAATCCGTACAAAGATCCACGGCTTGATTATTTCCATTCACGGGAACATCTGAACCATGTATCTTTTGTCGTTTGAGGGGGCGCTGTTGATCAGTTCGTGGGATTGACGGTGGTAAACTCTTTGCATCGGGCACTTGCTCTGTACAAAGGCCGCGCGATCGAAGTTCTAGTGCCGCACGTTTACTGTGGCTGATCTTACCCAGAACTAATCGAGCTTCAGAAATATCGTATGTGAGACTGCCCCCATTTTCGACGAGTTGAGACTCAACTTCGTGAAGTCTGTCCAGTGACATATGAGTTGGGAGAATGAATATCAAAGGGTGACGCGAAAACATTCCCTTTGGTGTCACTGCGGGGGGCTTCGCATCGGGGGATCTCGGCCCCGAAATAGTGCTCGTACTCATCGTCCAAAATTGACGAATGGCGATGTAATAGCTGATCAAAATTGGTTACTCCAAGGAAAGCGGCAGTCCATGGATGGTTGTTGAAAGGACATGATTGTGAGTTGGCAGATTCTTTCATGTCGCAATTCTTCCACGGTTTTCCGCCGTTTATTCATGCATCTTCCTCGTTACATTCCTTGGATAGCATCCCGCTGGAAATGGGTGGTGGTCGACGAGTCGATGTTGTCGATGTTATGCGAGATCCGAGGCATTCGCAGATGACGTAATTCGTCTGCCTGAGGCGACAACTGGACCGGGCAAGCCAGTGAAGAAAGATACGATGTTTGTGCGGGATCAGAAATGTGTGTTTTTGGGCTACATTCTACAAGAAGAAACTACGAGTCTCATCGGATATTTAGAAGTATTTAAATATTGAATTGCTGGCAAAATTTAGATCTGATTTGTCGACGCGTCCTTTCTTAATACTGTGATGCAGCACATCACCCGAGTAGACCTCGCCAAATGTGGTCCCGCGGGAGTAAAATCTCGCTCAAGTGTCCGTCTCCCTTCCCTTAAAATTCCCTTCCCTTCTATATGATATTCCCGCGCGGGAACACGGGACCACCTCCCTTTTGGCGAGGTCTACACCCAAGGTCTTAACACGCGCAGCGATACTAGTATTAATCTAGCTGATCCCCTTCAAGAAGCGGCGTCTGGCAAACCTCGAAATGCAGTTTGACAGACACTAAGTAATAAGGCTTTGAATCAGCCATGTGAGCTCTCAGCAAATTTAAAGTAGTACTTACATTCCCAGTCTGAGTATGGGCACGACGCCTTTATGCATCTCTTCAGGGCGTGCAGGTATGGAATGCTTGGGCAGGTACAATCCTTATCGAGGTAACCATTCCAACATTCTCCCACAATGGCGGCTTGTTCATTGCATACAAGCTGTTTAAATTTGTACACACAGTTAATCACGATATTCAACTGACTAGTATCGCATACAACCTAGTGGGGAATCCCTTCATGATTACGTACCAAGCACGGTGTCATTCCTTGGGGGTTATTAGGGTCGACATCGGGTACTGGAGCTGCGTATGCCAGGAGAGCAGTTAATGGAATAAGGAACACTGAGAGCTGCATAATTGTGACTTGTGGGGGCTTGAGTCTGATTTGGATGTGAACTCGAGTGCGCGAGCGCAAAGAGGGTCTCAATGTTCAAATGTTCTGCGTGGAAGAGATAGGTAGGATCTGGGAGAAGCACATGTCCACCTGAGGATCGAGGCGCAATATATAGTAGTAGTTACATAATTTGTATCAACCTTGGAATTACTTGATTTTCGAGAGAGGACTTTGGTTTTATTCCAAGACTGGGTGGTATAGCACCGCAGGAAATGGTCACACATGTCTCAAGTGCTCTCACTACTAGTAGTCAAATGGGCACACATGCACATGCACATGTGTGTGCAGTACACGACCTTCAAATGATGACCATTGAGACAATTTGGACAGCCTCGATATCCGATGGAGCCCAATTAGTATAATACATACACTTCGGATTGGAGCGATGTGCCAATCATGGAAATTTGCAAGGAATTACTTAGTATGAGGAAACCCACGATCTTCAAATCAAGCACTGCCCAGGTGGAGTTCAACTTGAAGTTTCACTTTTACTACTAGTACTAGGCCCGTAAATCCGCATTCGTATTCGTTCGGTTTGAAATAGGCCGTGTGACAGATCAGCACTTGGGGGCTTCCGACGCGCTTTCTCTTTTTCTTTTTCACTTTTTCTTTAAACATTGAACAAATATACTGACATATTAATTACTACTAGTACCCATAAAGGATAAATCATAAGAAATGAGGTCGGGAGAATTTGAACTTGTAGGTAGCAATACTTCAAGTTGAGATGAAGGAATCTAGAACTTTCCTTCCAAGGTTGGCTGCACTCTCAGTTGACATACAGGTACAGCATGCTCTATTGATCTCTAATTGTGGATTCATCATTTGAGCGCATGCTATCAAAGTTGAAATTGGAGTCACACAGGTGAGATCCAACGGCGAGCAAATATGACATGCATGCATATTTCAATTCATGACTTCGGGAGACCTACTTGGTCAAACATTGAATAACTTAAATAATTTCCTCTTCAATCCGCCGTTCTTCGGTCGCTGTAACACGAGACGAAGCTCCTTTCCCAATAATGGTGGTTCCCTCACGTTCGTTACCACGCACGCCCTCCTCAACCGGTTCGCTAGACATTCCGGGGTATTCTACTCCGGGCTCAAGATCATCATGCTCCAAGGACTCTTCGTCGTTGATGCAAGGACGTCCATGGCGTCTATCCATCCAGCGTCGCCACGGGTTGTACATTATAACACTCAATCCCCCAAATATTATAAAACAGCCACAAATTCCACCACCGATAGCATCATAGTAGTCGCCCGCCACCTGTACACCGTCCCAGAACTTACCCTTGGCGTCAGTGATGCTGAGTATCATAGTAAGAAGCTGGATTACACCTATCACAATCGCCACGATGACAGTTAAGACCGTGAGGACAATCGAGTAGTACAAGAACGCCACAGGGTCCCTGTGATTGTTTGTCGACTGAGGAAACTCATCACCCACAATATCTGATGCCGTTTCAGAATTAACACTTCCAGGTTTAGGTGGGAGGAAATTAGCGGCAGGTTGAATGTAGAGTGAGAACATGAGTGCTCCATCAATAGTATCCAGAAGACACATTCCGGCTGCGAGGATGTTAGTGGGTCTGGCTTGGTCGTAATGCAGGAGGAGTAAGATGAGTTATAATTACCAGTGAATAACGCGGGCAGAATCAAAATCACCCAAAATGAGGTCCCCTTTGCAGCCTCGACAGATGATATTCCGAGTAACGCAATTTCAGATGATGTGTCAAAGCCTAGTCCAAAAAGGATTCCCAGGGGATACATCTTCCATGGCCTAGAGATTGTCAGGGACACACACATGCCTACCTGGCATGAGGAACATACCGGTCAATGAGTTTGAACATTTTCTTCAACACTGAAAACAACGGCCCACCACCTTCAATCTTCCAAGCTTCATCTTGTTGACCTTCTGGAAGATTGAAAACCTTTTGCATCTGACGGATCAACTTGTACAGAATATAGGCATTCATCAGTCCAAGAAGAATCAAAAAGGCCGCACTGACAGAACTACCTATAATTCCACCAACGGTACTGAAGCTATCGAAGCGAGAGGATACTGCGGCTGCAGTAGCTGCAACTACAATAGATGTGATTATGACAATTCTGTCATCGAGTCAGTAAAAATCCTCGTAAATTGGATCTTCAGCTTGACACTCACGTGGAATGACCGAGGGAGAAGAATGTTCCCACAGTGACTGGCTTTTGGCCTGTTGCCAAAAGTCGCCGTGTCATCAAGTCAATGGCCTATAAGGTCAGTTTATGCTGATATTGGCAAAATTATAGGTCAGCAATTTACCGAGATATGATCCGCATCAAACGCATGCCTCAAACCTAGCGAATATGCGAGCGCCGCAGTCGAAACTAATGATCTAATCGCCGACCATAATTAAAGGAATGTCCTGCATGAATTTAAATGGTTGCGCAGGTGATTGAGATTGAACATACGGATTATAGTGCTGATCAACATGTCAATATTGCATACTTATCAGGGTTATTGTGCCTGAAAGCCAACTTACCAGTACAATAGCTGCTGCAATCCATACAACAATGTTAAGGAATGCTATGAAAGCAATGATTCCAATGGCTCGAAGGGGAATTTTTCGAATTCCTGGCATCCGACTGTGCGAACGCTCAGCACGACGGAGCAAAGGTTGCAAGCTCCATTTATTATCGCTGTCCAGGGTGCGTTCATCTTCAGATGCATGATCATCAACGTAGGAGCTCATCTTGGGGTGTCTAACAGAAAGCAACCTAGAATCTACTCCGATGGAACTTGTTTCTGCTTGCCCTTGGCCCCTTTACCTAGAAAACACGGAATAAAACTTCCACTGACGACGCCAGGACGAGCAAAGATACCAAGCTTCTAGTTATATGGGTTTTTTTTGAACTCCACATACCACCTTGGCGCGGCAGAGTTTTTTGATGTTATCGGCCGTTGCTTTTTCGTGCTGCTCGACTTTTCCACGGAAATTACAGACACTTTGCCTGGATGCGGGTTCCACCGGTGCGGATTAAGACCAGGAAAGAGACTTCAGCCAACGATATTAGCTGTCCCGACAGAAGAGTTCTTTCTCTCTGGCTTTTTCATCCCTTCTTCAGAACAAATTTCTCGTGCAGGGCATGAATACCAGTGCGTAGGTGGGGTGAGCACGTGATATGCGGGACAGCGGAGAGCGCCGATTCCATTGATAACGTTCAGAATTATTCATGGCTGGAGTTCTGATATGATAATTGCGCGGATGTGTTCTCCACTATGCAGGGCGCTCTTTGCCGAACCACCTTCCCGTGGCCGTTCGGCAGTCTCGGCCGTGGTTCTCTGAGCAGACAGGGCTGAAAACCCTGATTTATATGAATGCGGGAGACTGCAATTACCAGTGAGGTCTGGTTAACCTATTTGCGAAACATTGGCGTTCCCTGCTTATACACCGCCTGCGATGATAAAGCATGTATGTTGCAATTCATGTTATCATTTTACCCGATCCAGATGTCGTTCTGCCAACTTGAAATCTATACTTCTCTGGGCAGGTAGAACAAACAAAAGGTACATGGCAAATGGCGATGTAAATTTCCGAATTGCTAGTAAATTAGATCATCAGAGCAATGAAAGTCTATTAAATACATATTTGGAGTGAGTTTCACTTCTGGTCAGGCTTTCCGCGACGCAGGAATCTTCCCATTCCAGATCCAAGACCACGCAACCCACGCTGCTCAACCTCGCGGTGGGCTGCGCCATCCACAATGTCTCCCTGCTCTTCAGTTTGACGTGACCGGTGATCCGTAAAATGAAGAGTCACTTGCATTAGTACTGCCGATAGGATACTAGCAATCAGGATGCCAACCATGACGAGATTACTCTTCCGGTACTTCTCTCGCCCCGGTGCGTTGGCATCGCTCGCCCAGCCGGAATAAAGAGCATAGGTGGTCAGAATACTACCCAAATTTCCCCAGCCAGACACAACGGCGGATGCTGCAGCTACTCCGACTTCGCCGTGACGTGGCTGGAAGATCTCTGCGGTCCACGTCATCGTGATGGGCACAGTAGGACCGAGCCCAAATCCCACGATCAACAGACCCCCATATCTTGGCCAGGGGTTCTCTTCGCTGCCGGCGTAGCTGGTTAACAGGAGACCAAGAATCTGTAATAATGTAGGGATAGAGAAAAAGAGGGCGCGGTGGCGATGGAAGCGATCAGAGAAAGGTGTTACTAGAAGAATGGCGATGAGATCCATCTTAGAATATAATCAGCCAGGCGAGCTCAACGCAAAGTCATCCACACGTCATGAAGGAATAGAAACTTACAATCCAGATAGGAGCAGTGAGTAAACTCACATCGACTCCATTCAACGAAGGGTTAATGGCTTGGATAATCAGGTTGGCGTATAGCTGAACACCGATGCCAACGCCGACGACACCAAAATACATTATAAGTAGAGGCCAGAGTCTCCAGTCCATGAAAATATGTAACAGATCACGAAGATTCCACGACGGAGAGTGGTAGACACGTTTCATATCGTGGTAATGGATAACGGCATCACGTCCTTTGAGAGCTGGCGCACTTCGTGGAACCCATCGCATGAACCACTTCCGGGTAGGCTGATCTTCGCCAGGTGTGATCGGACGGTCTGGTAACCACCAAAGCAGAGCAAAACCGAGCGCAATGGTAAGTACTCCGTAAACCAAGAACATCCACTGAAATCCGACGTATCCTTGGTCTCCATCCATTTTCTGAAAACCGGCAGATACGAGACCTACAACCGCGGCTGAGAGCTGTGCAGCTGTGAAGTATCGGCCAATTCGCTTGCCCAGTCGAGATGGTGGGTAAAACAGCGTTAGGTAGTAGGTCATGCCTGGCCACAGTCCAGCCTCGACAATACCCAGCAGAAGTCGAAGTAAACTGGATAATTGTCAATATAGCGACTTTGTTTGTAATGGAAGCGATCAATCATACTAAAAGCTCCAGGCTGCCTTCATAGCCACCATACAGGTACCTATCAGCCCAACGCTGATCACAATGCGACTCATCCAAACATGTGGACTGAGCCGTGTCATAACTAAGTTGGATGGAAGGTCGAATACCACATATCCGACGTAGAATAGAGCCAACGCAGTTGATACCTGATGTTCAGTCATATGTAAAACGCTTCCTAAGTCGTGACCGGATGTTTCATTCATGGTTTGGGCCAAGCCGACATTAGACCGAATCGCCGAAGCCATAAAGTAAAGTACCCACAGAGCGGGGATAATACGCCAGTCTAGCTTACTGTATGATTGCATATTAGAACATCATGGTCATGATGGTACTTCACCCGTGGACGGCGATGGCCGACAAGTGAGCCGATCACTTACCTGTATATCCGTTCGACATTCTCGACGTTGAATTCGTTCGGCTCCAACTCATCCACTGGCACAATTCTAGACACTGACTGATTCTGTGAATCTTCATGAACATTCTCAGCCACTGGTTTCTTGTCACCGCTAGCCACGGAGTGGAAAGCTTCGGCGCTCATTTTTGAGCTCGATTTTTCCGATCGGCGCTCTTTTCTATGCAGACCGTGACTGTGTCTGTTCTGGGGTAGATATGTTCAAATGTCCCCACTGAAGACCGTCCAAAGTTCGAAACGCCAGTCACAATTACTACTCGTGCATTTAAGAGTGCAAATGCAAATGTTCGAGGTTTTCGTCGCGGTAATTATATCTTTGCTATATATTGCGAATTAGCCGGTTTTCGCGTTCTCCGAAAGCGGCGCTCGGCTAGACAGCTACAACCGGGGTTGCCCATTACCTATATGTCGCCTCAAATGTTGGAGTCCTGAAATACCCAGGTAAACATCCAGTATAACTTACTTGGTTATATCAATTTTGCGACGCGCTCAACTGTATGTGCAGTATCTCGTTCCCGTTCCAACGAGAGTTGCCCGCGGTGAAGTCAAGCAGAGAAGAAAGCGGAGAAGTTTGTTCCTTTTTTTCCCCTTGGATCTGATAAGAGCCCGTTCAAAAGGTTTCTTGGCGGCTGCCGAGGATTCTGCTTGTACCACAACACACCGACTGTGCGAATCCCGGTCGCTTGGGATTGAATTAGTTGAGATTGGACAGGCAGAATGAGAAGAGGGATAAAGGGAAAAAGAAAAACCTAAAAGTAGCTTAAGTCGTTGAGTCGTTGAGATTAAGCGCGTCGCGACCGGGAAAAATCCTTCCGACCCTCGGCGCGGCCTCCCAACAACCATCTCACCGAGAATAACCTTAATGGTTTTTGACTCATGAGTTTAGCGTCGCTTGGGCTCGGTGTGGCCTACCCGGAAGATTTGTTAATTTGATCGGCCCACCTGGACCAACTTCTAAGGTTGAGCATCCACTGATCGCGGACTTACTATGACCCGCGGGTTGCGCATTCTTATTTGAGCTGAGTGTGTTCATGTACATGTACGTTTCTCTACACCTTCGTTTTGTAGCATGTCCATGGCTTTGGATTCCGTTCATGAAAATATCAACTTTGGATGGCAGATTCAATGTTGACCACGCATTGCTCGAACTTGAAGCGAGCATATCTCTAGAGATACTGTGCATGATACAGACGGACCCGGACTTCAACCTTGGAAGCACTTGAGTTTCACTCTGCGTATCAATTGATGGATGAATATATAGTATACTAGGTACTACTAGTAGTAGGTAGCTTGGATATCTAGTAGATACATAGTACCACAGTTGACGTAGTAGGTACTATGTAGGATATGTAGTACCTAACCTTGGAAGTAGCCTGTAAGGTCTGCCTCGAGCTCGAGTCGTCATCAATTGATCTGTACGTAGTACTACTATCTACTGGGTATGACTTGAACCTTGGAATGAATGCATGTTTATGTGAGCTTGAAGTTCAAGTTGGAACCATGGAAGATGTCTTACTAGTATGCAAGTATATTTGATGATCGGAGCCGATATAAGGTCTTCTTGTTGACATCTCCAGGACTGGTCAATTGGGAGTATGCCCAAATCGAGTCAGACGATTGTCTTCAACTTGAAGTTTTCGACATCTGGAACGCCGAGTTCGCCAGTGTGCATCATTTGGACCGTTCAAAGAAAAATTTTCACTTCAATCTTGAAGGACGTGGCCAAGAATTTTTTTATAGACTCCAAAATCATTGATTACTCTTTGGCTTTGTAGCCTTCGGCTTTCTCAACCTTGGAAGTGCATACACATGCCAGTGTGTGCTGCCAGTGGTCACAACTTGAACTCCTACTAGTAGTAGCGAAGGTTTTTGATGCACTGGCACACGGACGAAACTAGTGCTAGTACGCTGCTTATTACCTACATATACTGGTTTATGTAGCAGGATGCCGGACCACGATCTATTTCAATGTTTTATATACTAAATACGGGCGATACTATACCACAGCTGATAAACTTGAAGTTTCGGTGAAAAATTGAATGGGCCCGAGGACGGCAAATATCCTCCACCTTTCGAAGGTGGATGTCATATGCAGTGGATGGCAATATAACATGGCGTGAAACCTTAGAATTCCCGCGTGATATATGGATGCCCACATGTGCAGGCAGGTGGTCACCTAGTGGTGTGTTGGAAAATAGCAAAGCGGGCCAGCTGGGCTGCGGCGGCGCGGAGGCGCCGAAAACCTATCAATACAGTAATTACCATGTAATTACTGAACGAGGTACCGAATTAATGATGCCCGGTGTGCGCGGTCGTTCCAGTTCCATACAAGTTGACTGGCTTACATTTTCCTTGCGACGCCAATACTAGTTTATTAAATTACTCGCTACATACAGGATGTACTGTATGGCCCTATAAGATACAAAGCCCTGCGCAATACTCGAAGTTTGCGTGAAGTAATTTCATAACTTTGCAGTCCCTCACTTCGCTATGGCCTTTAAATTTAACCTGCACACATTTGCCTCCAAATACATCTTGCAATTACCAACATCGGCTTTGAGAACCATTGTCCCATTGAGCTTTTTACTCCTTGCTTATCCCATCAATAGGTATCTTAGCCATCGAGCTTTAAATAATGGTGTTTCAGCGACTTTTGACTGGACGAAAGAAATCGTGCTTGTGACTGGGGGCTCCAATGGAATCGGGGCGGCGACCGTGCGGAAATTGGCCGAGCGCGGAACAACAATAATTGTCCTCGATATCCAGCCTCTAACATATAAACCTGGTGCGGAAATTCAATGTCGACCTGCCCTAAATAGACTGATTTTCAGTAGCTGATTTTTTGACACAGCAAAAAACGTGCACTATTTCAAATGCGACTTGAGACGGCGTGACGAGTTAGCAGTGGTGTCTGAAGCTCTCTGTCGGTACGTAAGCTTCTATTTCTAAGATCATCACAAGAGATAGTCCAAACTAAAAACATCTAGAGAGGTCGGTATACCATCTTGTGTTGTAGCATGCGCAGGAATCTGCCGCGGAAAGCCCTTACTCTATGCGACCCAGAGAGACATCGAACAGTGAGAATTCTCAAATTGCCATTCTCGTTCGTCCCAGAAACTAACAACCGCTCAGAACATTTGAAGTAAATAGCCTTGGTTTGATTTGGACGATACAGACGTTTGTGCCTTCAATGGTGACCAACAACCATGGACACTTCCTCATACTGTCTTCACAAACAGCTCACTTAGCCACGGCAGGCGTGGTGGACTATGCCGCGACCAAGGCGAGTTCGTTAGCCATCTACGAAGGGCTCCAGACCGAAATGCGTCATTTGTATCATGCCCCCGCTGTGCGCGTCTCGTGCGTAGCACCATCGGCTGTACAGACCAAAATGTTCCGCGGAATCAAGCTGCCTCCGCCTGTCTCGGCTTTGCAGCCGAGCGATGTGGGCACGGTTATATCAGAGATCCTTTGGAGTGGAAATGCACAGAATCTAATGACCCCTCTCCCAGCCTATATGTCTGTACCAACAAGAGCGTTCCCTGACTGGATGCGAGTGAAATTGCAAGACTTTGGAAAAGATGTCATGGCTACCCTTTTCCCTCATCAACCAATGGGGAAGTCATAGAATCTAAAGTTCATTGTTCAACCTTGGAGGTTCGATGTCTCTTATAATGTTAGAGTGCCTTACGAAACAGATGCTATATCAGAACATGTGTATTAAACTAGAAGATCAAAGCTGGAGTGGAGAGATAGAGAGAGAGAGAGAGAGCTGTGGGGGAGTTGTCACATAGCTGTCTCGCTGCCTCGCTATCTACTATTGATAACATCGGGAGATAACATATAAAGAGCCGAACATTTGAATACATATGTAGTACTTATATTGCTGAGACTCGATACGTGCGCACACACATGCAGGATGTGGAATAAGAATTGCGTAGTATGTAAGTTGCATCATTTACATGGTATCTGTCCTCATACTAATATAATAATATGTGATGACACTAAAACACGGCATTGATTTCTGCTAGTACTATGTAGTGGTACTACCAGGTAGTCGTCTATCAACGCTCATTAGGTACAAATTTAGTAGTATCCGCTATGACACAATGCGAGGATGACCAAGCAGTCTTGGCCACGTTCTAACTCAACAACGGCTAAGCCGGACACGTAACCCTTCTTTAGGTCGAGATGTCAGGCCTGTTTCAATGACCAGTTCAGGCGTCTGAGCAAGTGTCATTTCAAAGGATCCCACCAGTGCGGCAAGAAGACTAGCAAACTCGCCACGGGCAAAGCCTTGTCCTAAACAGGACCGTGGACCTAAAAATAGATAAGTCAATGGAATTGAATTTCCGGGGCAATTTGAACAGACCATGAAGGAAGGTCATGAAAGAAAAGTTTGTTTGACCACCACCGCTATTACTTTGATTTGGTTTGAGCCATCGATCCGGGTTGAAGACAGTCGCATCATCACCCCAGAGATCTTTGGATACATTGACTGCAAGTGGAGATACAACAATTGTTGTACCTTTTCGAATATCTTGACCTAAAATTGTAGTGTCCTTGACAGCAACACGTCGCGTAAGGCCAGCTGGGGGATATATACGGAATACTTCATTGCATACGGCGTGAAGATATGGCAGACTATCTAGAAGCTCTGCTGTCATAGACACGGTAAAACTTTCATCCAGAACGGGTGGCAGTCGCTCTCGAATCTCTGTGCGCAATCGTTTTTGAACCTCGGGAAATAGGCACAGCGCATATAACGCCCAGGTCATAGAAGTCGCTGTAGTCTCGTGTCCCGCTGCCAGGAAGGTAAGGAGGTGATTTTCCAGAACCGAATCTGTGAACCCTCCCGAGTTTAATGCGACAGAAATGATGTCGCGAGCATCGCCGGTAACCTTTTCTTCCGCGTCCTTCCTCTTTTTGGAAATCAATCCGCGTGCAACGCCTGTCAAAGTCCTGGTGGCCGTCTCGATGCTGTCGTTTCGTGGTCTACGAAAGGCTGTCATGAGAGTCTCCCGCAAGAGAAAAAATCCTATTGCCAAAACTCCGCTAGGTGGTCGTTGTTCAAACACACCTCGATATGCCTGGCAAATTTTATTGTCTGGATCACGAAGTGTGTCGAACTCCTCTCCAAATCCCGCAGCTCCTAGGATATCCAGTGTTGCTCGCTCCAACCACTCTATCACATTGAATATTTTGCTTGATTCATTATCTTTTTGTTTTGAATTTTGCTCAATTTCTGCTGCAAGCGATCTGGCTAGAGCGACGGATTTATCCCAGAAAATAGGATACAGGTCCTTGATATGGCGGTGGGCGAATGCAGGCGTCAAAAGTTTGCGTTGTATCTGCTTCAATGTCAGGCCACGGCACATTCGCGATTCATTATGCTAGAGAATATTTACTTTGTGCTCTTCCCCTTCAGCGATAATTAACCCAACCCCTAAGAGTCGACCCAGCCCTTGTCGCAACTTCCAAGGCTTTGAGAAGTCGTAGTTCTTTTGAACAAGTACCTCTGAGAGGCCCTTTGGGCTAGTGACAAAAACCACCTCCTTGTTAAATAGCATGCGATAACGGATCAATCCTTCGTTGGATACTTCATTGATCCATTTCTGCAAGGGCCTTCCCGATCGTTCGTTAGGAACCAGATCCACATGGCCGCGGAACAGATGACCTCCCTGGCATATTTTTGTCAACGGCGAGCATTTCTCTGAAGCTCTCTTTTGACACCTCCAACTTACTTGTGGTTCGGGCAATTTGCGCAATGGACTGAGCCAGAAAGGCCATAGATAAAGCTTCCACACGATCAGCTGGATCAGGAAAAATATTACTGATAATATCAAAAGAATCGTCGTGGATTGAGCGGGATATAGTTTGCGAAGAATGGCCACCTGTAAAACGCAGCCGAAGGCTGCTACTTTGAGGCTCATTGCAGGTTCAACTATTCATCAGTTGCAAAATGACTTCCTTGATCGACGATTTTCAAAGCACATGTAACTGAGTGAGTGGCCACAGCACAGATGAGTGAGGTGTTCTGCAGGGAGGTAATAGTCCTGAGTAACCTTGGAATATTACCGCGGTATCAATAAACGCCCCACTTAGTTTACAAGACAGTAATCATTCAGGGATGCAGTCGCCTACCAGGTACCCCACCTGCAATATTACGCACAGATATGCCCACAGATGCCCACAGCAGCTGAGGTTCTAGTTGCATATCGCGTGGCTCGAAATTTTCTTTGCCCCACATGCTTGAGTGAATTCTGTTAGACCGGTTTAATTCCACACAGAGACCAGAGAGTGGTTTTTCCCCTCGACTGGAATATTTTCAGATTCAGCAGAACGTAGCCATTTCTAGTGACATTGGGGTGCTGTTGCGGACCCAAGCACTTATCGAGCATGACGAATAAAAATCTTTAGGAATATGTATGGCGTAGAAGACCGATTATTCCCCAGCCTTTGCCCAGGTGGTTAGTATAGTACTACATATTAAAGTGGGGAACGTCGTGATGTGCCGTCTAAGTGCACGGGTCGATTCAGCTGTAAAGAACCAACAAGAACACCGCATATACTGGGAATAGAGAGTGGACTGTCCCGTAGGGTAGAAGCAGGGGTGTGTAGGAGTGTGTATTGCTATCTAGCTTCGGATACGATCTTTATCATATAGTACAACCGCTTACGCAGGGCCATACCGTACTAACACATGCCAATACAGAGTAACAGCCTTCCCGGCTAGTACAATATGTAGTATCTGATACTTAACATAAAGCAGTGGATGCATACTATCCAACGTAGCCCGCAAATAGGTACCCCCGCACGAGAGGTTGACTTACTATCCATCTAGTATCTGAATATCAAACTGAAGGGCCACCTTCAAGGTTACTGAGTAGCATCTTTTTGCTGCTGTGTGGATTGTTGTCGCGCCATGATCCGTACTTTTAGCGGAATCTTTTCCCACGAAGTATAAATATATTGATCGCTAGGCCAAGTTGAACACTCGGGCATCATTTCGATATCGAAATGCCAGAGCAACTTCGCGAGAATTAATCTTAATTCAATGTTCGCTAGACTGCAAACAAGAAAATGGCAGTTCCAAGGTTAGTGATAGTATCGTTCCTTGCGTGTGTGACAAAGAGAGCATGGACATTACACTTACTTCCTACCAATGCAGTTTCGTGGCCCAAACGAGAAGGGTTGAAGTGCCTCGCGGCGATCATGAGCGTAAGGTCCCTCTGTATCTAGCCAACGCTCGGGCAAATATAATTCTGGGTCTTTGAAATTCGCTGGAGAGCGGAATACAGCGTATTGCGCCATGCCCATCGATGTCTAAAGATAAAAACGTTAGATTAAGTAAGGAAAAAGCCCCCAATCAAAGATTCCATTGCATACATTGCCAGGCAGCCACTTTCCCATAATTCTGGCGCCTTCAGGAGGCGTAATGCGAGGATGACTGCCAGCTGCTGGGGGGTAGAGACGGAAAGACTCATCAATGACGGCGTTGATATATTTGAGCTTGCTGATGCGTGCAATATTTATTTCTTCACTGGCCGAAAATGACGTACGGACTTCCTTGAGCAATTTGTTCATGACACGCGGATGAGTGCATAGATAATAGATTGTCCCGGAGAGAATGGTCGCAGTTGTTTCACTACCAGCAATTACCATCAAATTTGCATTAGCGACAAGATCGGGGTGCGTAAGTCTGCCTTTCTCCTCAGCTTGGATAAGATGGCTCATAAAGTCGATGTAATCGGGATTTTGCTGCTTGCGGCGCTTTACTTTTTCGCCAACAAGACCAATATGCCACTTTCGCCGCTCAACAATGCGCTGTGGCATTACGGCCAAGATAAGAGACCGAATGTCGATAAATCGTTGAAAGGTTCGAATGTAATGCACATACATAATGGCATTGAAAATCATTGACATCCATGGGTGATACTCTGTGTTTTTGAGACAGTCAAATGGTTCATAAAAAGCCAAATGACCGATTATGTCGAATGTGACGTACTGTAGAAGTTAGATTAATATTTTCTTTCTAATTTATCATCTTTGATTTCCAGACATACATTAAACCATTTCACAATATCAACTGGTTCTTTATCCTCTGCTACTTCATGTAGCCGACTAATAAGAAGGTTTATGTAGTGAAGAAGTACATGCTCCTGACCTTTCAAGACTTTATCTGCAAAGGCATTGGACAGTAGTTTGCGCAAATCACCATGAGTCTTGCGATCGGCGTTAATGATCGTTGGATGCATTTTGTCAGCATCTGTGTTCTCGGCAGGATCTTTCCTGTTCTCTGGAAGACCGCTACGGAACCCGTATATCTCTTTCCAGGCATCTGCCCCTGTAAAGGAGAGCTCGGTTGGAGCAATCCTGACAATTTCACCATACTTCAGATGCAATTCGTGAACTGTCAAGGGGAATTTCCCACGCAGTTGATGCCATGTCCACCACAGACGCGTAGCAGCTGCTATCTTTGGGCCAGGATAACTTGACAATGGATGAAAGTAAATTCGGTATATTGCGATCCCTGTTAGATAGCAGGCAAGCTGGAAGGAAAATTTGAGTGATTAGCTTAAGACTTGTACAGCAAATATTGGTCATACCACGTACCACAGCTAGTGATAGGCAAGCCGCCTGGGTAAGATTCAGCTCGGATATCCATGTCAACGCCATGGTTGATGAAAGGTGTCTCTAAATTGTCTGGTGAGGGTAGAATAATGCAGTTGAAGTTTTTTTGATTGAGCGAAAATATCAACTTCATTCGGGAAGTCTCTCAAGCTGTGGACAGACATTTAGTCTGGGACCAATGAATTGTTCTGGTGCCTCTATTACTAGTATTAGGCAAAGGTTTCTCAGTTCAATGTTCAAATCGAACTACCCCTCATTAAAGGTCTCTCCTCCCTCCTAGTAGTAGGCACTAACAGCCGTATTGCAATGTTCTTCAGTGAAGTGGGGCACACTACTCGACTCTCTGCAAATGTTTCTGCTTCCTTATCCAATCGCCAAAATACACTTCTGTAGACGGCAGGATAAGCTGACCTGATCTGCACATGGAGATTTGTAATTTCGAGCAAATGTGACATTGTTCCAAGCTAGCGGTAAAGTCGGTTCAGTAAGCATAAGGGTCCGCGGCATCTAGTGTATGCTCAAGTAAATGAAGTCGAGTCTCGGACGGAACCTTGCAAGGCTTTGGAGAGTTTTTTTAGTGCCATTAATGAAATGTTCCAAGTTAGTGGTAACATACATGCCGGTCTGAACTCAAACTTGACCTTTCTTCCCTATATTATCTACTTATTCTAGAGGAAGAATAGACATATGGAGGGCGACGTGTATGAGTCCCCACGTGACGCCCTCAAGTTTAACTTTAGGTTTGCATACAGTCAAGTTAACCTTGAAAATTACGTATCTGAAACTTTCAAAAAATACCGTCACTTTCTTGACATGTGGAACGCCGCGGCGGGGAGATTATGCCCCCACTTTCATGGATTAGATCGAGAGGCATGTGGGGTCATTGCATCCCCCAAGGCTGCCCAGCTGGTACGCCGTGTGTACGGAACATATCCCCCCAACATCAACAAGATAGAATTCGAATTATTCGGCCTGATAAATCCAATTGAATATGTTATCTGGTGCCCTTCATAGCATGTAAGCAAGCCACATTACTACCCAAGAGTTCTTATACTCTGTAAGATGCGGGCAAATATCGGATCTGAACCGTTTGTCCCAAAGTTTCAAGTTGACCGACCCCACAACAGACCGGTTGAGCCGTCTTTGAACTAGTGTAAAATACAGCCATGTGGCATTATTATTATTCTTTTCCCGAAGTATTTACCTACTAGCAACAGTGGGTAGGTGGGCCGGAAGGTAATCTAGAGTCGCAAGCAATAAGTCGTGCGCCCAAGAGCGGGGATATTTGAAGTAAGGGGTGTTAAATTAATTGCACCGAGGTTTCCCTTCCGTACTCGATTGTCATTCCAAGACGCGGGATTTCTTGACGAAAGTCAGATACAGAGGGGAGTTACTCCATACAATGAATCCCAATTTTTTGCAGAACTCTGCGGTGGCTTTAGTCAATCAATTGACCGAGTCCATCGATGATCCGCGTGATTTGGGGTTCATGAGCCCTGCTATCTATGATACAGCATGGGTTTCAATGATCCAAAAGAACGTGGAGGAGCAATCCACATGGCTCTTCCCTCAGTGCTTTGAATATCTATTGCAATCGCAGCTTGAGGATGGAAGTTGGATTGCCTACGCCTCTCAAATCGACGGTATTCTCAACACTGCCGCATCCCTTTTGTCTCTCAAACGACACTTCACGTCGCCGCTTCAGATAAACACTACAACACAGGATGACCTCTCTGAGCGGATTGAACGAGCTACAGCTGCCTTGAATTCTTTGCTCAATTCATGGAATGTCGATTTGACGGTTCATGTGGGGTTCGAAATTCTTGTTCCAGCCCTACTAGGCTATCTTGAAGCCGAAAACATTACATTCTCCTTTCCGGCTCGAAACCGGCTGTTTGCAATTCGTGACGAGAAACTGGCGCGTTTTAAGCCCGAGTTTCTCTACGGGCCAGTTCAAACAACTGCCCTGCACTCCTTGGAAGCATTCATTGGGATGGTCGATTTCGACCAGCTGCGTCATCATAAATCTGAGGGTTCTTTTATGGCTTCCCCATCATCCACCGCAGCCGTATTGATGCATGCTTCAGTGTGGGAACAGGACTGTGAGGACTACATTTGTCGTGCTATTCAGCATGCATCTGGAAAGGGATCGGGTGGAGTCCCTAGTGCTTTTCCCTCTCCGATATTTGAAATTAGCTGGACACTTTCAACTCTTCTCAAAGCTGGATTTGATCTACACCCTGAATCCTCGAAGGCAGTGCACAAGGCTTGCAAATATCTGAATGACGCACTTGTTAAGAACAACGGTATTGTAGGGTTCACGCCTTATGTATGCTGCGACGCGGATGACACGGCTAAATCTACGCTTGTACTGAGTCTTTTGCAACAAAAAGTTTTCCCAGATGAGATGTTGAAAGCGTTCGAGGCTGAGAATCATTTCAGAACGTATCCCCATGAGCGCGACCCCAGTTTCTCGGCCAATTGTAACGTGCTGCTGGCACTTCTTCACATTAGCAACCCCTCTCAATACTTCGCCCAAATTGAGAAAGCATCCCGATTCTTACTCAAATGCTTTCGAGAATCTGATTTAAATGTTCGAGACAAATGGGTACGTCGATCTATTATGCGCGAATCATTTCCTGGGCTAATTGAACCTAGAATTTATCACCATTCTACTCGTGGATGCTGATGTCCCAGGCTATCCTGCGCTACAATGAGTTATGCCAAAGTTCCGACTTCCTTTCGGCAGATAAAAACCTCCAGCGAGAGCTAGTAGACCTTCTTCAAGACATGACTATTATGGTATTAAGCCAGCAAAACTCGACTGGTTCTTGGGGAAGCCGCAATTCTAAAGAGGAAACGGCATATGCTGTGCTTGTGTTAACATGTGCTGTGCGCCTTGAGTTCTCTAATATCCATGGGGAAGATTTGAGAAGAGCAATTCAGGAAGGCTGTTCCTTTCTCAAATCTAGTATGAATGGCACATGCATATCTGGCTCGGGACGTCTCTGGGTTGAAAAGGTTACCTATGAATCAGAGATTCTCGCGAGTGCCTATATATTGGCAGCACTCAAAACTGCCGCAGACTTTTCCTCAAAGCAACTTGAACATGATGGGTTTGAGCCTGAGAATATTGCGTTGAACGGTGTCAACGGTAATCATCATCATCCCGATGGATACTATCACGAAAAGCCTGAAGCGCAATGCAACGGCGTCGAAAAGATAACAACGAATGGACACTCCTTGAATGGTACTTCCATGAACGGTGTTGAGAATGACGCTATGACTCAAGGTATTTCGCCAATCACAAATGGAGCTGATTTAAAAACAAAGGAAAACTTGAATGGATACGAATACGAAGGCAGTGTGGATCTGGGGTCTTTCCGTACCACTTATGCGATTGATCTTTGCTATCAACGTCGTGGTTGGAAGAAGGAGCAAGAGGATATTCTTTTAGGGCCTTTTGACTATCTGGACAGTCTACCGGGGAAAAATATCCGATCACAGTTCATTAAAGCTTTGAATATCTGGCTTCAAGTCCCAAAAGCACACCTCCAGATCATTGAAAAGGTCATTTCAATGCTGCATACTGCTTCACTTCTCGTTGATGACATTGAAGACAATTCACTTCTCCGGCGTGGTGAGCCTGTCGCGCATAGTATATTTGGTGAAGCGCAGACATTCAATTCTGGCAATTATGTCTATTTCCTCGCTCTCCAGGAAGTACAAAAGCTGAACAATCCTCACGCGGTTCAAGTTTATCTCGATGCTCTAGTGCATTTGCATCGAGGGCAAGGCATGGATATTTTCTGGCGTGACTCACTGATCTGTCCGACCGAGAAGGAATATTTGGAGATGGTAGACAACAAAACAGGGGGCCTCTTTTGTCTTGCTGTCGAGTTACTTCAACTAAGTAGCCCGGTAGAGCTTGACCTGGTTCCGTTAGTGCGACTGTTCGGAATTATTTTTCAGATATGCGACGACTACCGTAACCTGAAATCCACAAGCTATCTGCAAAAGAAGGGATTATGTGAAGACCTTACGGAGGGGAAATTCTCTTTTCCTATAATCCATAGCATTCGCTCCGATCCGGCAAATCGGCAACTAATCAACATTTTGAAAAAGCGGTCGCAGGACCTGGATATCAAACGATATGCAGTTGCGTACATGGAAGGTACAAACACCTTTGAGTATACCCGGCAGTTTGTGTCCAGTCTTAACATCCAGGCATCCAACATGATCAAAAGTTTGGAGAATCGGGGATTAGGGACCAATTTAGAGATTCGGAAGATCCTGGCTCGAATGACACTACAAGAAGAATGATTCAGGATTTTTACGGTTGGCTCCTCAATTGGACTTGAATAATTAAATTAGTACCATAGTAGTATTACGCTTTGTCTCTGGTGGTCCTGTCAGTATTAGCATTAGAGCACATGCATCCTTTTTACATCAAATAATATTGATCTTTTGGAACCTTGGAAGAAATCTACTTGGTCAGCTTCTTGTATTCTTATCTCATCATGCTGGTATGTATTACTTGCAATTATCCACATTTTAGTTAATTGTCGAGATAGTACTATGTAATACGACTCGGAGAGGTCCGTAATTGCATGTGTTGGTCAGAGATTAGTATCTATCTCAAGTTGGAGCCAGAATATCAACTTATTCCCATATGTACACACTATACTACATACCGTAGTGGCAGTTTATGTAAGATTTGAAGAAGAGGAATTAAGCAGAAAGAACAGTAGATATCAAGAGAGCGCTGCCGCCCAAAATATCAACAAGCATTTTTATAATTATCTTTGACTGACCAGCGTTGTTCAATTAGCTGGGAATTACCAGCGTGGTGACGATCCGATCAAGCTCATCCTCCTCGAGCCCGCAAAGATCAATAAAATATCTCCTAGGACCGCCAAACCTGACTCCAACTACATCTTTCAAGAACATTCTCATGTCATTCCCGTTAGAAGCCACAATCCTTTCCGCTTGTTCTCTCGATAAAGCAGGAACTCGACTCAAAAGACTGTTTATCAGATGCTCTCGCCATACACCCAGTCCATGTGTTGTCAGAGCATAGTCATTTACAATGTCTTCGTCCGCGACGCCACAAAGCTTGAGGATTAAGGCAGCTAAGACGCCGGTGCGATCCTTCCCCACAGTGCAATGGAAAACAAAGGGAGCATCTGGTTTATCCAAGATATGCTTCATCACGGCACGAAAGCTGCCCGTCTGTGCGCCTTGATATGCGATGTCCTCGTAGGCTTTCACAAAACCGCCTTCGGAATGTGCATCATCCCTTGGCCCCTTTGAAAAGACCCCATACTTTGCCGCTAGGGAAACGGGGGAATGCTGTCCATCCTCAAAGACAGGTGCGGAGAGGTGATTTGTTCCAGGGATTTCAAGCAAGGAGTCAGGGTACGTCTCTTGCATAAGCTGTATCTCTCCTCTCGACCGGAAATCAAATATGGTTTGGACATGGAGGTCTTTGTTCAATGTTTCAATTCCTGCCGGAGTAATCTGACTAGGCTGTGCACATCGAAACAGGAAGCCAGAGCGAATACGCCAGGAAGTGGCTGGTGTTCCATCGATGGTATTTGTTAATGATGGCTGCATTGGAGGGCAGCACATATAGCCCCCGAGGTCACGGAAGTTTTGCACACCATCTACCACGATGAATGGTGACGTTGCGGTGGAGGAAACACCCTCCTCGAGCATCACGACGCCAACACAGCTATATCAACTCAGTGCTTTGAGACAAGTGGTCATGGAAGAACCATTGGAGTTCTCAGCTACTTTCGAGTTCAAGTTCGATAAGACTTAACGAGAGGCCAAGGTTGCATCACCTTATCTAGCGCATCACCTGAGTGGGTCATCATTCCGGAATGAAAACTTTTTTTTGGTCCAATCTTGCTAGCCCCTCTCCGAAGTACGATTTGCACAAAATTATCCACGGAATATCCTTTCTCAATTGAGAAATTCTCCGATGAGACAATCTCCATGTCGTGTCACCATGATAAGCCCTTGTCTATAGAGATATAAGCTCACTTACTCCTTTTACCGAACAGGCGTCCAATTGTTGAAGTGCCTAACAAACCATCCCATATCCAATTCAGGACGCCCGCATTATGGCGCTCCAGGCGTTTCAAACCTTCTCGGGAATAAGAGATCGCGGTAATCCCACGGCGGGGAACACTTCCGGCTTTCCAGAGGGTCGACATGCGTTGGCAAAGTGAGGGGCTTCCTGATAGTGGAGATACTCCCGTGCTTTCCTCCGGGGGGCCCGGGCCGCGCTTTCCAAGGCTGTTTCGTGTTTGTTTTGTTATTCCGTACGGGTATTGTGTATTGTAATGGTTGTCGTTACAGTATTGCCAATACGCGACTCCCGTACGGGGAATACGGCACGCTCATTGGGAGCAGCGGGTTTACCACGTTGCACTGCAGGAAGCAAGATGCATACGCTAAATATGGTGGCGACACTTTGGATCAATGAGGTCGCCATTTGCAAAGGCAATTCATTCTCCACAGGACGAACTTCGTACATGTGCTCACGATAATATCTGTCCCTTCGGGAACCTTCGACAACATGAATCGCGAACATGCCACGTATGGAAGCCTCGAGAACATCCATGAGAGCCATGACATCCTCGTGAAGACCTTTCAAACAGGTCAAACAAAAGACATCTCATGGCGCAAATGGCAACTGAAACAGTTGTGGTGGTTAATCGAAGATAATGAGGAAGCGCTCGTGGATGCTATTAAGCGTGACTTGAACCGTCATGAATCTGAAAGTCATATCACAGATCTCCTCGGGATCCGGTCGGATATTCTGAATCACCTGAGAAATATCGACGCGTGGACGGCCGATGAACCAGTTGGTGGCAACTTTCTCGTAAGACGGCTGGGCATAGGGCACATCAGAAAAGAGCCTCTGGGTGTGGTTCTCATCATTGGAGCGTGGAACTTTCCATTATTGTTGGTGTTTCAGCCATTGATTGCGGCCATCACAGCCGGTTGCTGTGCTATTCTGAAGCCATCCGAGTCTGCTGTGGCCTGTCAAAACCTTCTGCATGGCTTGATCAAAGAATATCTAGACCCATCCGCAATCAGAATGGTCTGCGGTGGGGTTGAGGAGACAACCAAACTGCTTGAACTACGCTTCAACCATATCTTCTTCACGGGGTCCGCCAAAATTGGCCGTCTTATCAGCACGGCAGCAGCAGCACATCTTACTCCAGTGACGATGGAGCTAGGTGGCCAATGTCCAGCGATTGTCGGTCGATCGGCGAATATCGATCGGGCGGCCAAAAGTATTGCGTTTGCTAAGTTTCTCAACGCTGGACAGATCTGTCTTTCGGTGAACCATGTGTTCGTCGATCCGTCAGTCCATGATGCGCTTGTCGATAGACTACAGTATTGGATCCGTCAGTTTTTGGGCCAGCGGCAAACCATCCCCACTGCTATCATCAATGAAAACCATTGGGCTCGGATATCAGGTCTTGTAAAGCAGACAAAGGGTAAGGTAATCTGTGGCGGAGGTGGGAGTGATTTGACTCGACAGCTGGAGCCAACCGTTGTAATAGATCTTGATATGACTGGTAAAGTGCCTAATGCTGGATGTGCTTTGTTTTGCTTTAGTATGTCTCTGACTGGGATTAGATGCACTGCTGGAGGAAGAAATATTCGGCCCTATCTGTCCTGTGCTGAAGGCAGACACCCACCAAGCATGTCAACTGATCAGCGAGTAAATATTTCCACAACATCATGATTGATGCATAAAAAGTATTTCAACCATGTGTTCACCGGCTGACTACCTAGTAGGAGGGAGCACCCGTTAGCACTATACATTTTCAGCACCGATGACTCGGAAACTCAAGAGAGCAGGTCTTACCCAGTCTTATAGGCTAGTGAAATATCACACTAACGAGCGAGATACATAGTCATTCATAATACAAACTCCGGCGGAGTCACCATCAATGATGTACTGGTGCATGCAGGCTTTCCTGGTGCTCCCTTTGGTGGGGTTGGGGGCAGTGGGCATGGCTACTATCATGGTGCATATGGTTTCAAGTCCTTTACCCATCTGCGGACTATCGTGAATGCACCACGGTGGTTGGATCGGTTGGGAGCTTTTCGATATCCACCGTATACTGCGGCTACGAAATCAAAAGTCCCAATACCCAAGGCTTCTTTCAAGCGGGGGGAAACACTTCATGATCAGCGTAAAAGCTTGCGAATTTCAGCACCTAAGGCTGCAGTTTGTATGTCTCTCTGTGGGGCTGTTTACTATTATTGGCTTCATTACAAGTCATAACTGAGTTTCATGCTAGTTCTTGAATATGGTGCTCCATACTGTAGCAAAAGCGACGATTTCATTGCGGTACATTTACCTCGTTGTATTCTTTCTGTCTCTCTTTCTCCTTTCATGTTCCATGCTTGATGATCAATTTAAATACGATTCTAGTATGAATAGCAGCCATCATGGGACTCTAGAAGTTCCTTGCGATTAACAAGCATGTTGATGCCTTGATGCCTTTCTGCCTGAGGCATAAAAGAAGTTCCATTGTATGCAGAAACCAGCGAGGATAGTGGTAAATCACAGGTGAGGGATTCATATTCCGCTTATGCCAGCACTTCCAAGGATGTACATCTCAGCAGTTCATATGATCCTATCTCTCCTTTCTCTCCCTTCTCTCACGCGTGTTTGCCAAGTCCCGGCATAGTCCAGAAGCAGCCCACGCGTTGGACGTTGGACCTCGGCTTGGGATGTGATGGACCCGCCGATCGCCAAAATGTTGGAGATCGCCGTCGCCCGCGGAAACTCCAGGTCCTTCCTACAACACACTCTGCTTTCCCCTTGAATTCTTGCTGGCTTCAGAATACACTTCACATAAAATGGCACAGCGTAGTACGCTTTTTGAGCCTCCGCCACAGGATACTTCCAAGGCGCCGATCGAGAATGTGCTGGACTTGACTCCGGTGGTGGACCTCGGCCCAGTAACGGCTCCCCTTCTCTGCCACAATTGTAATCAAGACGGGAGAAACTAACAAGCCGATGCCTCTAGGATGTCTTTACCAATACACGCCCACTTTGGCATCCACCGGGGGCTAGAGGGATCTATGGCGGCGCTGCCATTGCCCAATCCTTATCCGCGGCGATGCGAACCGTCCCGGCCGACTTTGCCGTCCACAGCATGCACTGTTATTTCGTTCTTGCAGGCGATTCCGAATTGCCAATCCTATACCATGTCGAACGAGTCCGCGATGGGAGGAGCTTTGTAACTCGAACAGTACAAGCACGTCAACGGGGCCGCCCCATTTTCACTACTACATTGAGTTTCAGCCGGGTTGGTAGCGGGGGCGAGAAGACCTTGAATCATGCAGCTCCAAGCCCAGATACATCGATTCCAGAAGAATCAGTACCGGGCACCGTGAAAAGTTTGAGCGATGCAGGAGGCGGTCCATTTGAGTCTAAGAGAGCGGGCATTGTCAACCGTACGTCGATGTTGTCTCTGGTTGGATATGGCTACAATGACTAATAATCAAACAGGAAATCAGAATCCGGAAGATAAGAGAGTCCGGCGACATGTTCGGGCGCGTGGTCGTATCTCGGATGAGGGTGGCTTCCAAGCACACCTTTCAGCATTAGCCTATATCACCGATAGTTTCTTTATTGGCACTGTCTCTCGAGTGCACGATATTCCTCGATTCTCATCCCCGGCTGAGCTCGAGCAACTTTTAAAGGCGCTTAAGAACCCTTCCGATCTCGACGATGAAGATATTAGAAAAGCGCTTAAAGAGCTGAAGGAAGAAGAGGCGGCCGATCTCCGACGCCGTCTCGAGGGAGCATTGAGCAATGCCAGCAGAGCGGAGCATAAAGAAGTTGGTATGATGGTGAGTCTCGATCACTCCATATACTTCCACAATCCTCGGGCTTTCCGAGTGGATGAATGGCTTCTCCATGAAATGGAGAGTCCGTGGGCTGGAGAAGGCCGCGGGTTAGCGATCCAAAAGATCTGGTCCCAGAATGGGACTTTGATAGCTACATGCACTCAAGAGGTACGCGTACTCTGTTCATCTCTGAATGTTGTTTCAAGAGCTAATTGGTCTTCATAGGGTGTTGTCCGTTTAAAACAAGATAAACCCCCGCTGTCGAAGATCTAGTTCTTCTATATACCCGCATAGTACTGTCCATCCACCATACATTCATTGTGTCCTATCTTTTGTCTCTTATGGGTTATTCTTATTATTACACTATTATCATATATTTCTCGTCACATGTTTTTCCATAGACTTCATTTTATGTCTTTCATTTGTTGATTATTACGCTTGACTCTTTTATTGCCAGTTCATTAGACTTGGTTGATCCAAGATCACTATCAATATTCAAAATTTCTTACCATATTGATTCCATCTCCATAACTGGCTCTTCGTACTTCTCTCGACTATATCCGTCTTCAGGCCCGAACAGGCCCGTGGCTCCACTTACTTGTCAACGAAAGGCGCAGCCCCACTTCTCGTTGTGACTAACAGCCAAGTCCAATCAGAAGTTTCCCCCCAAAGTCTGACTAGATCGTCCAGTCACGGACGGAGATTTATTCCTACTCCTCATTTTGGACTTCTTGCGGCAAGTATCACCATTTCTTGGAGTTCAGTTTCTATCCCGGCTCTTCGCAAATCATGGCGACTGCTGTTTGCACTCAAAGCCACGCGGCATCACTAAATGTCCCACTCGAAGTACTGAATGATTCAGGCCATCTATCACTGCAAGGATGGGAGACCCCGGTTTCAAGAGCGGGATCAACGATTGAAGACCCGCTGTCTTCACAAGGCCAAGTTCTTTCTCGTGCTCGAGCAGTCATCTTAATCACAACCTTGACTGGGATCACTTTCATAGGCAGTATGAGTAGTGGTCTCCTCACGGTGTGTTTGCCTGGTATTGCAGATGATTTGAATTTACCCGATAATCTTTTACTATGGTGAGTAGGTCTCATGCAAGTCTGCAGCGTATTCATTGAAAAATAGCCTCTAATTGCATACAAATTGCAGGCCTGCTTCCGTCTATTCGTAAGTCATAGCCTTGGACCAGCCTTCCTTTCACGAGCAGAGGAAACTGACCGAACAATGTAGTCTCGCGAATGGATGTTGTCTGCTCCTAGCAGGATCTTTGGCGGACTTTCTCGGAAATAAAGCCATCAATCTCGTCGGATGCTCTCTCCTAGGGGCTTTTATCCTCGCATGCAGCGTAGCGCAGACGGGTATCGAGCTGATTGTGTTTCGTACTTTTCAAGGCATTGCAACATCTATGTGTCTTCCCACGGCTTTTAGTATTTTGACAGAGAGCATGCCGGCAGGAAAACGCCGAAACCTCGGTTTTGCTTGTTTGGGACTCGGTCAGCCGTTTGGATTCTCGATCGGGCTGGTCCTTGGTGGAATCTTTCAAGATTCGAGCCTTGGGTGGAGATTCGGATACTATCTTTGTGCAAGCGCGACGTTCATCCTCACAATTGTCAATTTCTTCAAACTACCCAAAGATAAACCCCGAGAGCAATTCTCATTTCGCCGACTCCGATCTGAAATTGATTGGGTTGGGATTTTTCTTTCCAGCTCGTGCCTCGGCATTATATCTTATGTCTTCTCGTGGGTCTCTTGAATCATCTACTTCTAGCCTCATCTTCAAATGTTTAGCTAACTTATTGTCCAGAAATATCACGGATCGTCCGTCAAGTATTCGAAAACCGGAAAATCTCGCCTTACTTTGTGCCGCAGTTGCCATGATACCTGCTTTCTGGGGATGGATGCAATTGCGAGAGAGATCTGGTAAACCAGCTTTAATTCCAAACTCTTTATGGAGCAATACGTCATTTACGACTATCTGCATTGTAGTTCTGTGCTCTTGGGCAGTTCTTAATGGCATGGAGACGATCATGAGTCTTTTGTAAGAACCCAAACCATTTTAACTCTTGGGACGTGCTAATATTGACCGGTTTTTGAATAGTTTCCAAGAAGTCCAACAACTATCAGCAATCCAAGCAGCCCTGCGCTTTTTACCAAACGTCATTGCTGGCGCCATCATTAATCTCGGCACTGGACTATTAGTTCATCGTCTTAAGGCTAACTACCTCGTGCTAATAACATCTATTTTCTCCGCTGCATCACCTTTGCTCATGGCTGTCATTGACCCGAAATGGTCATGGTGGTATTGTGTTTTCTGGGCTATGTTGCTAGGGCCATTATCCGCAGATGGTAAGAAGAAGCTTTTGTCTCATGCTCAAAATCCACTTGCCATTTTGATTAACCACCCTTTGGTCCCTTAGCAATTTTTACTGTTGCAAATTTAATTATCGCCGATTCCTTTTCACCTAACACACAGGGACTTGCGGGTGCAGTTTTCAACACGGTCGCTCAATTCGGCACATCTATTGGGCTGACCATCTTCGCTATCATTTCCGCGAGCGTGACTGATGGGTCGTCTTACCAAGATAAAAGCTCGCCTGATGCGCTAATGGCTGGATATCGAGCTGTCTTTTGGACTTGTTTTGGACTGCTCTTAGCTGCCACAGCAATCAGTGCTTGGGGACTTCGTCGGGTTGGAAAAGTTGGCCTTAAGACGGAGTAGGCATAGAGAGATACCACATGAAACATATTCAATTTTTATAAAAGACATACGTGTTCTTAATTTGAAAGATTAAAGAAATGAAAATCTACTTTATTCAATGTTCGACACTATTATGACTATAATTATGGAAGCTGCTTATGTTTTCGAGCTTATGATGCGTAATGGGGGCGGTACAAATACCTTAAACATGAAGTGCAAAACGAGAACGCTCAAAGGGAACCGTAGACAGAGAGAAAGAAGTCGATCAAAAACACCTTATACTTGTGTTTGTCGAGAGTGTTTCCAACTTGAGAGAGGTCTGGAGCTCTCTCGTGGATAGCCAAAACGGAATCTGTGCGATCAACCATTAGGAAATTAGGTATGAACTTGAATGGTACTCGCTGAGCAAAAAAGCATGAAACAGATAGCAAATATAACTTTTCGGGTCATTGAACCAACTGTTACCCGAGACTTGCTCATCAGATGAAAACATCTAAATGTAAGGAACGGTCTCCGCAACGGCCGCGCGTTAATGCAATGGTTCAACAGATGATCGATGTGGCGTGGCTGCGAGCCGTGTCGACTCTCGTAATCTGCCCGGTATGAGACGTATGAGAAGTAGGAACCTTCTCCATATCGTGAGAGCTATCCTGTTCATTCTCTTCTCTCTCAATCTCCAGGCGTTCAGCCTCTTTGATCCGTTTGAGCTCTTGGCAGAATTTGCTATTAGCTCTGATCCGAACCCCATATCGGATAAATCCGAATGGAATAATGGACACTAGTAAGCTGAGGAAGGCGATAAGAGTGCATGCCCAGTGGATACCGAGTCGGTTAAACATCGGCTTTGCAGCAAGGGGTAGAACTGCGCCGAAAATGCTACGCGTGCAGCTCGCAGCTGATTGCGCGCTGGCGGATAATGTTTCATAGGCATCGGTTAGGTAGTTCAGCATCGCCATGAAAATAAGCAGATATCCCATTCCGAAGGGGATTCCTGATAAGAATGGAACGACCCAGTGGATGTTCAGGTAGGATGTCCAGCCCACCCAGAACAGAGAAACGACATACAACGGCCCACCGATGCAGGCTAGAGGTAAACGGCGATACTCTTCAATTGCAGCCCATGATGCGTTGCGAGCCTTTGCACGGGCAAGAAATCCATCATACCATATGAAGACGAAACAAGCTAGTATAGCCCCGACACCAACTAGATTCTCTTGTTAGTATATAGAAGCTTCCAATCCGTACCTATTTACCACAAGTCGAGAAGGGTGAACTCACTAGGTAGGAACATTAGACCAGCGATACCTGCACTCATCCCGTATAGATCTGATAATATCCAGTCAGCATGCGAGTGTGAATCAACGAATTAATGGAGATATCGAGACTGAACACCGGTCTCACCTTGAAATATGATCGGATACGCCTCGAAGTACAAGTAAAAGATGGCGTATGCGAGGGCGAGGTAAAGCGAGGTCAATGAGACGATGGATTCGAGGAAGATCATACGAAATGGCCTCGAAATTGTGGTAAAGAACATCTGACGGAGATTGCGAGAGTCTAGCTCCAGTGGTGAAACAATGCTAGAATTTCCTGTGTCTTTTCGAATCTGTTTGGCGCGCTTTGTCAAGATGACCGGTGCATACGTCTCAGGCATGAAAATCGCCAATGGAAAAGTGGCTCCGGAGCAGATAAGGCCAATCCAGAAGCACCATCGCCAGCTGACAGGTGCTACAAAGCCTGAAACCCAGGGTCCAACGATAGGTCCAAATGTCGTACACTGCAAGTTCCCAGCGGATTAGTCTCAGGTGGAATGCTGATAGATCGGATATACACATACAGCCATGTAGTACGCCATCAAACGGCCTCTCTTGGTAGGGTTGTCATGAACGTCGGCAAATAAACCACCCACTGTAGCGATTGGCGAAGATGCCATCATTCCATTAAGTAATCGAAATACCAGTAGCGATGGGTATGAATCTGCCACTGCGCATGCCAGCATGAAAATCATAAACCCACAGTATGCGACGAGCAGAGGGCGCCTGCGTCCAAAATACTCCGAGCTGGGACCCCAGATCAGGGGGCCTACAATGTAGCCAATTAGAAAAATAGATATCGGCAAGACCAGAGCTTGCTGATTGGTGATGTTGAATTCCGCTGCAATCTGGGGGATCGCATTGCTGCAGATCGAAGAAGCAATAGTACTGTTCATAACCTACAGCATATTAGCACTTGATTACTTTGTCCTGGGAGTTTGAATCTCTGTCACTTACCTGCATTACACCAGCTGCAAGAACCAGAAACTTCCGAGCCTGTAAATGCAGTTAGGAAAGTGAATCCCTGATTTGTCGACACAGACAACACTGAAAGGTTGTGAGATGGTCTTATGCTTTAGGAGAAGATCTGCCTACATTTTTCCAGTTGACCGGATTGTCTGGATCGTTGGGACCAAATGAAACGATCGTCTTAGACGCAACTCGTCGGAAACGAGCATAAGATGGATTTTCATATCGTTCTTGAATAGGCTCATGCAAAACTTCCGAATCCTCGTCTGAATCACGGCGTGACTCACTAGGAGACACAACTATATCATCTGCGGTGATGATCAATATACATCGGTTCAATAATAGGGAGGAAGAGGAATTATTTTGACTCACCAGTAGCTGAAAGAGCCTTTTGCAAGTTCTCTTCTGCTTCAAAATGATCTGACATTATGATGACTGATCCAAATTGCCCACCAGACTAGAAGAAACTTGAAGTAATGCGCTAGACGTCGATCCAAGTGGGATTGCCGACTATAAGAGCACTGTCATAGTAAAAAAAATAGGAAAGTCAAACCAAGCCAGCTCCACTTTCACAGGGTTTGCGGTACAAAACTGGAGTCAAGAGGCGAATAAAACTCGAACTTTTGTGGATAAAAGCTCCACATCACATCCACACTGTATGTCCTATCGCGCCCTACACCTGAGGACTCTGTGCGCAGTTTACTGATCTGGACACTATTTTGAGAAATCTAGCCTAGTCGATTCTAATGCGGCATGGTTGGGTGCTGATCTGCCATCAATCGAGGGACTTTTCGGTAAAGACGGATGCGTAGAAACTCTGGGGGCACAAGCCAAACTACAGCCAAGACCATGAAGACTTCTTGGTGGCAACCCAAAAACTGTATAAATACACACACGGGCCTTCGCAAACAAAGCCGGATTCGATGTGCAAAGTCGAGGGGTCCAGTAGTCAGAAATTCAAAGTGCAATTGCTCGCATATCCGCATGCATCAAGGTAAACCCCGGTAGACATTTCCCCCCTCATATTCACTTCATGTGCATACAGCCCAACGGGTCTCGGGCATCATCTTGTTTTGAACATACAATCAAGTAGCAGGTACCTACATAATTATGAGCAAATCGGGTCTCATGCGCGATGTGCAAATCCTCATGATCAAAGGGGGTCTGCCTTTTTAGTAAACCGGTGCCGTGCCGGCTCCGTAACAAACTTCAAAGGGGGGCTATAATGTAATTGACATCTGCGGGGCATTCACTTGCCATTTTGAGAATAACCAGGAACCGAATATTGAAGAAAATTCCGCCATTGACTCATATGGGGTCGGAACCGTAAGCCGAACTCCACCCTCCTCGTTGCTGTAGTGCATAAACCCGGAGGGGTGAAGGGTGGCAAACCAGCAGCTCGCCTGAATCGGGGGTACTTGGACCATTCGAGTTTTTCAATATTCTGGGGGCTCAAATGTTTTTTCGCTGACCTTCTGAGGGAATGCTTCTATCCCTTGATTTGATTGTTGGTGTTGGAGAACGGATCCAAATCATGAATTCCTGTGAGATCTGCGTTCCGCTTGCGTTCCGAATGGATCGGACATCTTGCCGATCTTCAAAACCACTCTCATTTTCAACGAATCGCTCTTCGATGACAGCAGTCCACAGGTCCAGACCCAAGTTCGTCAAGCATTGAATGTCCGAGGTCCTCGTTCGATTTTTTCTTTGAGAATCTAAACTAGTAAACTTCCAAGGTTCCAAAAGTTTGAATTACAGTGGACGTGTGTCTGCCAGTGAGTACCCATCTACATTAGTATACTAGTATTTTTAAAGACGACGTGGACTTCAAATGTTCAACACTTGAGGCTGTTCAAGTTCTCGAAATTTTTGTCATCTACTACATAGCCTTACACATAGCACTTGAGGTGGTACCTATGATCGTGATATCTATATACTAGTACTACTAGTAAGAACCTTCAAGTTGGTACATAGTACTTTACTACTCAACCTTGGAACATTTGAAGTGCTTCAGCGGCGCCCGGTTGAACCATTTATGTACCACGCATTTGGGCCTCAAGGGTGATACCTGCTCATCAGAATACACTAATATGAAATGTCTGTGAGGTATATACCAATGAATAATCGATCTTTGAATCAACATGGTCTACAGTATATAGAGAAGTATTAATGTTGTTATCTTATCGTGTTTATCTTCTTTCTCCATCGAGGAAGGAATGACCAACAATTCCCAATGAGGAAGGCATCATTACGTCAGACCGTTTAGCACCGACTAGTCCCAATCCGGCCTAGCGTAACGGGGCACAAGCTGGGAAAGATCGAATCTCCATCGTCTCATTCATCATTCAAGCCCCTCTTGCTGCGGTCCGCTCGTCCGCTGCTCAACACCTGCGAAGCGACTTTCCAAGGTTTGATTATGACGCCCCCAGCTCGTGGTCGGGGCACGAGCCAGCGAAGTCCCACTGTTCTGGTACGTGACACCATCTTTTTTGTGGGAATTCCATTGGTTTGAAGAAGCAATTATTCTCCGACCTGCAGCACGGGGGAAAAAAAAAGGTAGCTAAGCAAGCTGTCGCGCATCTAGGTTACAGACTCTCGTGATCAACAACCCGTGTCAACCCCTCGACGAAGACGATCTCCCGCCACCCGATTCATTACGGTCGATAATGTGCTCCAGTATGCCTCCGATATACCCTCAATGCAACAGCGAAACCCGCCGCCAACCTCGAGATCACGCCGAATTGCTTCCGGGGGCCTGATGGGCAATGCCAGTGGAATGGCAGGATCGCATGCTAGTGCTACCGGCACCATTGGTCGCTTAGCTGCGCAGCCACGTCTACCCCCGCGAACAACCAAGGTCAGCGAGAAGCTGGTCCTGCTACCCGATGCTGGTGGGGTCGGCGAGGAAGATAGCCCTGAGGACGAAGACGACGATGTGCAGACCGGTGCCGATCTCGTGGATGAGGAACTTGTTGACCGGCTATCGAGAGAGAGGAAACTGGACCCGGAGACCGTGAGGCGACAAATACTAGCGCAGAGGCGCCTGAGTGGGGACTTTGGGGTGGACAATGACCTTGCACCGTTGATGGCCGAGGAAGAAGTTTTAAGAAAACGCCGCATCGCACCGGAGAAAGCAAAGAGCTATGCGGAACGTCTTCCAAAAGCTCGCCGCGCCGAAAAACTCGCCCGCGTCACAGCATACTGCACTGCACAAGCTTACAAGATGGGATCCGTCGCATCTTTCGTGAAAGAGACGCATGGCGCTCGAACAAAACTCTATGATGATTGTCTGTACACTGCTTATCATCTTCCGCTTCTCCCCGGTCACGAGGGATATCGTTTACGAAGTAGTCCCGTCGTCAAATTCCCCGGTGGAAAGTCCTTGCTTGATGAGGAAATTGAACGGAACGAACTTCGCGATCACCATGATGACTATATTGGCGAAATTGAAGATCATTCAGTTGGCGGTCATAATCGCCTGGACGATGGTCACCATCCAGAGGGATCTCCTCGAGACTCTGACGACCACAGCTCTCGAGAGGATCACTCGGACCGATTTATGACGGAGATTTCCGAAGAGGAAAATCGCATTGGGGACGCGGATAGTTCCAACGAATTAAGCGCGAATCTGAATGCATTCCAGGAAAATTCCCAGCTTTCATCGGAGTCCAATCAAAATTCTGAAATGCCGCCTCGCCGCCGGCGTCATAGCACCGATGACAGTCATGCCCTGCTGCGGGACCTTGCCTCGCCATCGGCAGTAGCGCAACCGTCCCCGCCGCCTCCAGCGCCTGCGCGGACTCTTTACAACGTGGCGGAGATGTTTGTTTTCAGCTATGGTGTTGTGGTGTTTTGGAACTTCACCGAGCGACAAGAAAAAGATCTGCTGGCAGATTTAGCATTTGCAACCTCATCCGCGACTGGGACGCCCATTCCCCTTGCTACCATGCCGCTCCACGAAGAGGACTTTGAGACTGAAGAATTTCACTTCGAGTATTCCACTGAGATCTCACGCCCTCGAGTCTATAATGATATGATCACACTCCGTAGTGGCGATCATATGATCAAGCTGGCCATCAGCCACGGAATTTCCCAGAGCACCAAACTTTGTTTCTTTGAGGAGGTAATGGCCCGTCAAATGGCGGATGCGAAGGATGTTCCTCGCCGTCTCGCCATGACTGGTAAACTGGGCATGAAGCGTGAAGAGGTATTCCGAATTCTGGGCCGTCTTTTCAAAAGTCGAGTGGAGGTCAATTTATGTATGTGCTTCTCAAACGTTCTAATATCCTTTCCTTAGCGGTATTGACTAATTTGGAAATTTGCAGCGTCAAACATGCTCGACGTACCCAACTTTTTCTGGGAGAGCGAGCCCACTCTTTATCCCCTTTACATCGCCGTACGAGAGTATCTGGAAATCAAGCCACGCATCCAGGTCCTTAACGAACGTTGCCGAGTCTTCCTTGATCTTGCTGAGATTCTTTCCGACTCAATAGCTGATAACCGAACGTCACGTATGTACTCACTTGTATTATTTGATCTCAGCTTGTGTGATATACTGACTCCCGTGGATACTAGATCAAACATGGATTATCATCGTACTGATTGTCATTTCAATTCTTGTCACCTTGTGCGAGGTGTTTCTCAGATTTGGTCTGCTTCATGCGCGCGAAAGTGCCGTTTCCAGTCCCACCACTATTCTCGCCCGTGCTTTGGGACGATCTGTTCCTTCTCCACCATCCGGGTGGATGTCCACACCAAGCGTCCCACCGGGCTGTATCTGTCCCTCAACTCCTCCCGGGGCTGCTGCAGGTATCGGCGGTAGTCCCTTTGGAGTGTAGATGGGAAAATTCCTCGCGCCTTTAATCATGGGTCTTAGAGGTATCAAACTGGACATTCATATCATTTTTAGCAAATATGTACACATAATGAATCGAACCCACCGATATTCTTATCACTTTTGTAATTTACTGCTTTCCAACGTATAATCCAACACGCCTCTGGGCTGCTTTGACATTAGTCTTAGACATGCAATATCTAACAGGCACCGTAATAAAAACCCTTGAACAGAGGAGTTGGACAGAAAGCCTATGGATTATGGATTTATTATCTACAAAATGTTGAGTCTTCGGTTTTTTTTTTTTTTTTTTTTTTTTTTTTCTGGCTATGATGGGCATCTGAGCATGCACATGTGCTCATATGTATCAAGAAATTGACCTGGTCGACCAATGGAATAAGGACCTGCATCATTCCAAGGCTGTACTACCAGCAACGCTTAAGTAAGTATCGGCCATTGCAACATTGAACTCGATGTTGAGATGGAAAATCCTTGCATCTGCTGAGAGACCAGCTAAATGCCGTCTACTGTACATTAGAGATGAAAACATCTCTTAAATCAACCCGAGATCCTACCCAAACCGCCATTGACTCCATACTTGAACCAGCGAACAGACACAAAATAAACTCCAGGGCAAGAAAATCAAAGCAAACAAGCCCTATCAAGCATATCAAGCAGGTCGAGGAGAAATGAGATGCCTACATCCACAGGCACAACTTTCCACTCGCAGTTCCACCGGCAACCCAGTTCTTGCTGCGATGGAATACGGCGACAGCAGGCACCGCGGTAATTCCCTCGCCACCGAGTTGAGCCAACTGGTCGCCACCAGAACTGAATACATCGACAAAACGGTTCATATTGCCAATGCAAAATTTCTGGATATGTGATTGGGGGTTCAGTTGCCATTGGGGACGGAGACTGAAAAAGAATGAATTAGCAAAACATCACCAAAGAATGTGGAAGAATGAAATCGTTGATGGCATACATTGTCACCCAGCGGCCAGTCTGGCAGTTGTGTCTGACCACAGTATCAGGGCGGAAATCTTCATCGGCAAGTGACTGTCCCTTAGCCCAAGATGAAAATCCCTTGGACCCAAGGTCGTAAATTTTCAGGGTATCATCATATGACGACGTCGCAATTTGCCCGGCGGCATTGAAGGACGCGTGGGAAACTGAAAGACGGCTTTCATGCTCTGCAACAGGAGCGGGAGCTGTATGGGATAATTTTCGAAAGTCCCACAGCCGCAGGAAACGATCCAAACTAGCCGTCGCGAAGTAATTTGGCGACGAAGGGCATATCGTGAACCCGCCGATTTTCTTTTCGGCAAGTTGCCATAACGTGGCCGTACTTTTCGAGGCGCGAGTGTCATAGGTCCCGAACTCACCATTGAGAGTCGACCAGTGGAGAATGTGAGGGTTTGTGGGAGCCATATCGATGGCTGAAATAGCCTCATCGGTATTTCTGGACTCTGGACCATACTTTTCGACTGAGACCGTCTTTTCGAGATCTAACTCTCTGATCGAACTATCGTAGCTAGCTGTGTAAAGCGAGGCTGGCTTAGATGGATGAACCATCATGGAGCTGATCGTCCGTGTATGAATCTTCAGCGTGGTGAGCTCCGGGTCCGGATCGTCTTCCTCCTCATCCTCGTCTTGAGTTTTCACCTCTGGCTTCTCCTGCGAGGCATCGAGGATTCCGAGGTGGCCCATCTTGTCACCCGCGAAAACCAAGGGTTTGGCTTCCGAGGGATGGAACGACATGGAATAAATGCGCTCAGGTGTAATCTTGACCCCTAAGAAATGCATATCAGAAGTCAGCTCGAGTGATTCTTACAACAGCTCAAAATACAGGGACTAGTCAAGCACATACTCTGCGGATCCCATTTATTCCATAACTGAAGATTGTTCATCTCCTCTCGCAAAGCCTTCAACTCCTTATCTGTTGTCTTCTTGATGTCATCGTCGTCAAATGTCCGAACATATGGCTCAGCGACACCTTTGATGACGACATCCGTCCCAATCAGACTATCACCGCTCAGTTTCTGACCAGCAATGAACATATCATTCTGAGTGAAGGAATCAGTTCGGCGGATTCTCTTTGCTCGTTCTGCTTCCTTGGCTGCCTCATAATGGTCGTCTGCCTGCCTCTTTGCAACCTCACTTTCAGCTGCAATGCCCTGTAGTCGCGACGATTGGCGTCTTGGTGTAGGTGTCACCTCTTCTTTCGCGCGCTTTGGGGGAGCTCTCTTCTTGCTTTTGTTCGACGAGGTTCTTTGTGGTATCTTAGGACTCGAGAGACTCCCAGACCCTTGACCAAGCCGCAATTGTCTCAATAACGCGCTTTTCTCCTCGATGTTCGCCTGGCGTTGCCTTTCAATTTCTGAGAGGCCATCTGCTGGCCCCGTCATCTTGACTCTAATTTCAGGAATTACTATTATTAGATATGGCGTAAACAACAGATTCACACGGCGGGGATGAGACAAAAGGGTGTCCCCAAATGAGAGGACGATGAAGGATGTGGGACAACGCGCAGTTCTAAAACGGAAGGCGATAGCGCCACTAACCAAATTCGCTATTTACCGCCTAGCTTATCGTGACTAGGCGGTAAGATCTACTCTGTACATTCTGAGAGTCTGTCACAGTCTTGTGGCGTTTAAGACTGCCCATACTCTGAGTATAGTGGATGCACATATGTGGGATCAATTCTATCAATTGTATTTGTTTTTGTGTACGAACTTTCTTAGATTCAACATCAAGACTACGATTGATCATTTTGAATGCTCTACTATGCAAAGGTTGTTAACACTTGCTAAGATGTAAATTCTGCACTGAATTTGCAGAAACATTCGAGGAAATTATATCCAAAGATATATGCTAAGATACTGTGTTAACCTAACTACATTTGCAAAAAGAGACATCGAATAAATCGTTAAGAAAACAAACAAGACCATCCGACCCTCTCAGTACTTCATTAGGATGCCGATTTTCTGCCGGTCTAATTTTGTTCTTTCGCGTTTAGTGAGACGCGAGATCACGTGGTCCCATTAAAGAGAAAAGTCATTCAAAGAGACCAAACAACACCTTCGCCGTTTATCTACATGTCTCGTCGGAGATTGTCGTAGACAAACGGGAAAGATTGTGGAAGAGAGGAACATTTCAATGGCTAGTTTCTCGCGGTTATATCTCTTGTCGGCATCGACCACTTCACCGACTGCATTCCTATACCAAACTCGCACGCTTCTGCCTTTATGTCGATCATTGCCACCATGTTACCAACTGCGCCGCAAGTACTCCACGGAACGAGATGAAAAACGACGTAATAGCGACAATTTTTCTACGGGGAATCAAAAAATTGAGACCGACTTTGACCCCCCAAAGCAAACGCCTACCAACCCTCCTGCCAGACGGACAAGCTATCTACGCCAGCGAGGTAGCTCGACCCCCCAGTTAAAGCCAACCAATTCCAAACCTTCCAAGTCGCAAGCTACCTCCAAAAAGAAAGGCAATACGATTACCAGGAATGAGAGAGAGGCATTTGGGGGTTTGTTGGCCCGCTTGAAGGCTAGGCACAGCGCCCTAGAATCAACTCAAGAGCCCAAACAAGATTCGACACCAGATTCCCGAGCGCTAGACTCTGCGCCCAAAGCTGGAAACCTCACGGATCTAATGACCGTCTTTGAGTCAATTCTGGCAAATGAACGAGCTAGCACTGAAGAACCCAAATCAGACAGAAAGCTGAAACCAAACCGACAAGAACAGAGACGCGTCGACCAAAACGGCCTTGAAGAAGCGTGCGACAATGGCTCACAAGGAATATACCTCAGTGAACTAGGATTTCATGGGTCTGACTCTGGCACCGGGGTAGACCCTATAGTTTCCGTGTCCGAAGCAATCAACATGGTTGTTGAGCGGGAGTCGAAAAAGATCGAGTCCGAGCTCTTTAAGGCCATTGAAGAAGGGAAGGGTGATTCAGGCCTCTGGGAGGCCTGTAGACAACGGATCTTCTCAATGATTGACCATGTTGGTGGAGCAACCACTTCGCCCACCAGCAGTCCAAATTCCTCCTCAAATCGACAAGCCGATCAACACCAGGATTCAGCCTTCTTTTATGGCCCTTTAAACATCCCCACTGCTGTCCCTGCTGGGCCTGTGGTTGCTAAGCTGTATCCTCGACTTTTGCTTCTTGCATTCCGAATGCTCAGCACGCATTTTCCTGAATCCCAGATTATCAGCCAATTCCGGGCTGCCATCAAAGAGCACAGCCGCACATCTGCTTTCCTAGGGACGTCTCAGACCCTTTATGAGGAATTGATGACATTTTACTGGCGCAGCTGCAATGATCTTCCAGCAGTTGTAGCATTCCTACGTGATATGGACAACGCCGGTCTATACCCCAGTCATCGGGTTCGCAGGTTACTACGAGAAATCGTGGACCAACGAAGTGAGGCCATGAAATCGCACCAACAAGCTGGCGAGGATTTCTTTTGGGATGCGCCACCAATCCACCAAGCCTTCCAAGAGCTGGCAGGATCAGGTGGCTGGATCGAAACCATCAATTCTCGGAAACAGCAGCACTACAATAGTACTATCCCAGCTCTGGGGATGTGATCTTGAAGCGTCAGATCCACCCCACTGGTGCTTGCTTTGTTGACGACTTCTGTATAGATACTGCGTTGTAGTCGAGCATTTTCGGACGCAATTTGTATATAATTCCATGTGTATATTACATTAATAAAGAAACCACCATTCGTTCCAAGGTTGACTTGCTGTCCCCATCTGTAGTGACCATGCGGTGTCTGGTATCTCCATCCAGTTAAACCCTTCCCCCTTATCACTTAAATCTCGGCGATGCATCAATCCCTCTCGGTATAAAAATATCAGGCCGAAGGTTTAGCCGATTACATAACCCGACATGACGCCAGAGTCCATATCCCCGCACGCCATTCGTATTGTTTCTTTTGTTTTCTGCGCAATTCGTTTTTGGGAATAGAAAGCAGCTTTTGGCTCTATGAACCACTTCAGGACTTCCACAAACTCAATCCGACATCTACTTCGATCCTCAAGTCCGCACGCCAACCCTATCCTCTCTCCCAAATCTACCCCTCTCGGCCGAGCAGTTCACCCTATATTCCTCCGACGCAGTATGGCTTCCGCAATGGCAAAGCGCCTCGAGGGCAAGACAGTTGTCGTGACAGGCGCTTCTTCCGGTATCGGCAAGAGCACCGCCAAGGAATTTGCCCGTACATCGCCGAAAAATCTGAAATTGATCCTGACCGCGCGTCGCATTGACAGTCTTAAGCAGGTTGCTGCTGAGATCAAGGAGGAGGTTGGCGATGGCGTTCAAGTACTCCCCATAAAGCTGGACGTTAGCAACCCGGAGGAAATCAAGAACTTCGTACCTTCTCTGCCAGAAGAATTTAAGGAGATTGATGTTCTTGTCAACAATGCGTGAGTCATTACATAGGATCTGGGATGAGCACTTGAGTGCGGGATATTGCGGCACAATCACTGACAATGATAAACAAATTATAGTGGTTTGGTCAAGGGAGTGGCCCAGGCCCCTGAAATTGCTGCTGAGGACATGAAAATCATGTTTGACACGAACGTTACTGGTCTTATAAATATGACCCAGGCCGTCTTGCCCATCTTCAAAAAGCGTCCTGAGGGTGGCCGTGGTGATATCATTAATATTGGTAGCATTGCCGGCCGGGAGCCTTACGCCGGTGGTAGTATCTACTGCGCTACCAAAGCTGCCGTGCGATCCTTCACCGATTCTCTTCGCAAGGAGCTTCTTGCGACTAGAATCCGCATTATTGGCATCGATCCTGGTCAGGTGGAGACGGTTTGTTTTCCCCGCATTCGTGCAGAAACAAATAGCTTGAGCAAATCGACTTACTTGGTTACAGGAATTCTCTGTGGTCCGCTTCTATGGCGACCAGGCTAAGGCTGATGCTGTTTACAAGTGAGTAACAATGTCGCGATGACTCGACTTTGATATGGTATCTAATTGGTTTACAGAGGTGTCGAGCCACTAACTGGTGATGACATTGCCGAGGTTGTGGTCTTCGCAGCTGGCCGACGAGAGAATGTTGTCATTGCAGACACATTGGTATTCCCTAGCCACCAAGTAAGTTTGGTCCACGATAACTGCTCGCAATGGGTCAATGCTAACCAAGATAGGGTGGCGCCGGTACCATGCACCGTAAGTCATAAAATATTTGTTGACCCTGCTCTTCGGGCGTATAAAGATGTAAATAAATCACGGGGGTACTCATGGGTGCAACTCATGTGTCAATTCCCTCAACTGATAGAAATAAAGCCTTGAATATCGATATCATTGAGCATTGTGAATTCCAAGTGATTAAGGACATTGCTTCTTCCACAGGTAGCTATAGATCACTTCGAAGCTAGTTTCATTTTTAACGATATACTCCATAGCACTAGCTTGTTTCCCTTGACACTCCTTCCCCTGATCTGATATTCTACATTGATCCTTACCTGCTGTCGCTCGGCCGTCGGCTGCGATGGAGGGCTGCGATGGAGCCGCTAATGCTGAACTGATCGACGGTGGATACATGGGCCGACGACTGGGTTGTGTACTCGGCTGTATTATTTCGTGCGGGGGGTTCCGATTGCGGGATAATTGCACGTGTATTGTCGTTCGGGCCATGTATTATTTACATACCCCAATGCCACGTTGACTCGATCGCGGAAGCGATCCAAGCGCTTATTATAGTTTGTGCATAAGAATTGTCATTACGTACGCCGCCAGCATTTATTCCGACCTTCACCACAACTTATGAGCTGATCAAAATCACCCCACTACTGGTTTCACGTCTGATATAACCTTGACATCGGCTCTCGGCAGTCCATGACGTTCTCACCTGTTGCAATTCAAGCTACATGAGCAATTCACCGCCTCCAGATGGACCCGCATGAGCGAATGCGGAGATCGAACTGGCCAGAAGCAGCACCAGACCCAGACTTTACACTTTGGCAGAAGACCTTCATTCGCTCTTTTAGGAAGTCTTCTTGACTAGGCCTTCAAGCCTGGTCGGTTTTCCCCCTCCGCAACGATGACCGACCATGTAACTTCCAGATCTATATCACCGTCCCCTTCCCAACCCATTTCCTCTTCTCCTGAGTCCTTCTTTTCAGCCTGGCGGGCCAGATTGACAAGCTGGTGGAATTCCAATTCCTCTAATTTTGCATTGTACTCGGAAATCCCCCAGAATCCAAATCATTCGTCCCCTGAATTGGATCAAGGCGCAGAAGAGCCTGCGATGGAAGCTCTCCGCCTGTCTAAAGCCCGATGGCGCACATATTGGCTAGCCACCGTGCTGTGTTGCGGTGGCGCATTGTTTGGATATGACTCTGGTGTTATTGGTATGTATTTTGATATTGGTTCTGATGTCTGGTGTCTGGATGTTGCTTGTCGTTCTACTCTACTAACATACGGACCCTTCCCTAGGCGGTGTTCTTACCTTCGACTCGTTTCAAGAATCATTTAGATTCACCGCAGAAGAGAAGACCCGTATCAGCGCCATTGCAGTTGGCATCCAGCAGGCTGGTGCGTTGGCCGGTTGTTTCATCGTATGGCCGGTAACCAATCGATGGGGTAGACGTATAGCCATGATGCTCTGCTCAGTCGTTTTCTGTATCGGCGTTATACTCGAACTGATTGACACTCATTCCCTTCCGGCATTCTATGTTGGACGTGTGATATGCGGTCTGGGAGTGGGTGCCTCTGCCACTGTTATCCCAATATACATGTCGGAAATGAGTCCCAAAGAGATACGTGGGCAACTAGGCAGTTGCTATCAACTGACCTATACCATCGGTATCCTGGTATCTTATTGGATCGATTACGGCGTGGAAAAAATGCCCGCCAGTGCCACACAGTGGCAGCTACCAATTGGCCTACAGCTAGTCCCAGGTGTTTTGATGGGTCTCGGTATGTTCACGCTCGATGAAAGCGTGCGTTGGCTCCTAGCCCATGGTCGCACTACCGAAGCCTGGCGCAGTCTGGTTTGGATCCGTGCTGGTGATGGAGCGGCTGTTCATGAAGAGTTCGAAGAGATGTGTCGAGGTCTCGAAGAGGAACGCCACGTCACTGCAGGTTTCCATCCGCGGGAGCTACTCGAAGGGCCCAACCTACACCGTCTTTTAATCGGCGGAGGACTCTTCCTAGCGCAACAATCGACCGGATCAACAGCTCTCGCATACTTTGGTCCCCAATTCTTCTCCCTCCTAGTCGGTCCTGGAGAGAAGAACCTGCTGCTCACTGGAATCTTCGGCGCCATCAAAGTTGTCGCTTGCTTAATATTCGTGGTCTTCATGTCCGACCGATTCGGACGTCGCCCGATGCTTGCTGGAGGGGCTGCCTTTATGGCTGTGTGTATGCTGGCTACAGCCGGTGTCGTCAAGAACTACCCCCCTACCGATGGCGTGGTGACATCTGCAGGTATTGGTACCGTTGCTCTGATTTACCTGGACATAATCGCCTACAACTTTAGCTGGGGTCCTCTCCCTTGGCCGTGTACAAGCGAAATTTTCCCCACTCGTATCCGCGAGCCAGGTGTGGCATTTGGAGTCGGTTCGCAGTGGCTTTTCAATTTTGTGTGGAGTTTTTCGACTCCGTACATCATGGCTGGGATTGGATGGGCCACCTTTCTATTATTTGGATTGTTGGACATTCTGATCCTTGCATTCACCTATTTCAGTCTCAAGGAGACAGCTGGAAAGACCCTGGAGGAAATCAATGAGATGTTTGACGGGGTTGACCCAGATGCTGAGCAAGCTTGGAAAGACGATACATTGAGCGAGGGGGAAGCAGAGCCACAACACAGCGATCGACAATTCTATCTAGATGGTAGAGTTGATTCGGTGGGGAGTGTGGACAAGAACGGCGCCAACCATATGGAAGCGCCAACCACAAGCCGGTCTTGACTCGATTAGCGTTCTCTTCTTTTATCATGTCAATCTTCATTTTTGTTATTGGAATTGTTTAGACCTGGACAGATAAACAACCCTTTTTCATGTACATACATTTTAGATATTACATGTCCTACTACTAGTATACTACAGGCGACGGACAGAATCTTCAAGTTGTATCCACTATTACTTAGGTACTCCCAGTAGATAGAATCTGTTAATGGGAACGACACTGGGTATTCAATTAACATTCGTTTAACATTCCCAATTCTATTTAATTCCCTTTTGTTTTAGCTTGGGAACAACATAGTTCATATCATTTTCATAAAGCAGTTCGGGTTGCATTTAAACAATGACCTTGTGGCCAGCAGAGGCCTCCTCAGGCTCGCCGAAGATGTCGATGTTCCAGCGAGGCTTGTCTATTGGAAATGTTAGTAACAAGTTCATCTCCATAACACACACAGTGCAGCAGATAGGGAAACATACTGGCAATGTAAGGGGTGTTGTAACGTCTGCGGTCCTTGCCAAGAGCGCTGACCTTCTCGGCCTCCTCCGCGGTGAGCTCGATCTCGCGGAAGTTGTCGGCGATACGTGAGGGAGTAACGGACTTGGGAATAACACTGTGACCACCGAGTTGAGACCAGGCAAGACTTTAAAGAAGAAAGACATTAGTGACTAGTATCAACCGAAATTGTCCGGGGTAAAGCCTACATAACGTGAGCACCAGTAACCTGGGTACCAGTGCGCTTAGCAACAGACTCAGCGACCTCCTTGACCTCGGGACGAGTGATCAGAAGAGGAACATCGAAACCGTTGTTACCGAAGGCAGAGTAGGCAGTGATGTGGATGCCCTTATCCTGGCAGTACTTAATCAGGTCGTTGCTCTGCAGGACGGGGTGACGCTCGATCTGGTTGGCAGCGGGGACGACGCCGGTAGCCTTAATGAGAGCCTCGAGCTATTGGATAATTGTCAGTAAACGGTTCATATCGACGGATGGATGACGAGTTCACTAACGTGAGGGATGCTGTGGTTGGAGACACCGACGGCGCGAGCCTTGCTCTTAGGAAGCTTGGTCATAGCTATTGAGATTTTCAATGTGAGATTTCATTATTACAAAGATGGTTGGATTGGGAAGCAGAGAAATTAGCTTACCCTTCCAGGTGTCAACGATGGAGACGTTGTCGTCAATATCGACATCGCCGCCCTCGACATTGCTGTTGGCGACGAGAGGGAAGTAAGAGTCACCCTTCTTGAAGGCAACGGGCCAGTGGACGAGGTAAAGGTCAAGGTACTCCAGCTCCAGCTCAGCCAAGCAAGCATCCAGAGCGGCCTCAACAACCTCGGGGTTGTGCTGGCTGTTCCACAGCTTGGAGGTCTAGCAAAGATAGACCCGTTAGTATTTGCGAGGCGACAGGGATCATTTTCCACACAAGGGTATTATATTCTTACAATGAACAGGTCCTCACGCTTCAGACCGGGGACGTCCTTGTAAGCACGCTTGATGCCATCGGCGCACTCACGCTGGTTCTCGTAACTAAAGGAGAATTTGTCAGTACTATATTCCGTCTTCCGACAATCGGGGGGATATTTTGTTTCAGTGAGCGGGGCAAATGATGGCGTACATGGTAGCGAAGTCCTAAATGCGGGGGATTCTATGTTAGTATTCTCTTTTTTTTTTTTCATTCTTTGTCTCGTATAGATTGAGGCGTGGGGAAGCTTCACATACCAGATGACGGTAACCAGCCTTCAGGGCCTGGTAGACAGCCTCGCCGACCTGGCCAGGGGCAGACTGCCAAGTGCCAAAACCCAGAGTGCTGTGAAAGAAGTTAATGAATTATCTCAATTGTCATCCTAATGATCATAGAAGTATACTTACGGGATCTGAGCACCAGTGTTGAGAGTGACCTTCTTGCCGAGAGACATGATGTATAAGAGTTATAGAGGAATTGATGTGTTCGGGGTTATTAAGAAGCGGGAGATTGAAAGAAGAAGAAGAGCAAAAAGGTCCTCAAGCTGGGGAGATCGCGTCTAATAAATCGACGTGTCTCCGGCGGGGGTCTGAACTTTGGAAGCTCATGCATTTCCCATCCCACGTAGCGCCGTCCCCACGCTTTTGCCCCTCCATCGGAGCAGTCCCCACCGACTTCGTGTTCTGGACGATTCCCCGGAATTCACAGGCAGGCAATGTCAGAGCCAATTGCTCGTTCTTGAAGATGCAGGGGATGATTCCCTGTTGGGATATGAGTACTATCTCGCCAATCTTCCTCCAACATACCGTGCAATGCAAAGCAACCTTGGTATCTTCTACATCTGTTCGACCATGGCTTCGCGATGGTCCGTTCAACTCGAATCGACTTCACCCCCACTACTTTTTCCCCCACCCCCTAGAGCCTTTCGTACGTCAATCGAGTAACGCTTACCCCTCTCGTACCGCGTATGAACAATCTGATTCGTGATGTCATGTCTATTACCCGCCTTTATCCGATCATTACTCCTAATCCCCGAGCTGCTGTTCTTCTATACTCTTTATAGCTGTTTTTTACCGATGCGTGGCTCGGTGTCCGCTTGCCTCAATGGTTCTGGGGGTGTCGGGCACTACATTTGGTTAAGATCGTATTCCAATAGCTTCCCTGGCGTGATTTTTGCCTGTTTGATTCTTCGTCACAATGGGAGATCCCCTGGGATTTTTAAGCAATGCGTCGCCATTCTCCATTCTCCATAACTCGTAAAATTACTCGGAGCGATGTCCGGTCTCCTCGGCTCGATCGCGCCGGCAAAATTTCTCCGTGTCGGGGCGTAATTTTTCCATCCTGCCAGCGACACGGCATCGTCGGCTCCCCATCGTGTCGATACTGCCGCAAGAAGGCTGAAATTAAACCAGGGTGGCTCAAATTTCCTAGAGTAGGACATTGTTCCTTGTCAAGACCCCCACTTGAACAGTTTCAAGTGGTCCGGCATAGGAACTTGTGGGGGGGGAAGACTCAATAAGGAAAGACTAACCCTTTGGCACGCTGGATGGATAATAAACGAGGATTATATAGTAGACAATTACACGCGTGCTTGATCATTTACAATAGTTAATGCTCACAATGTATGCCCCGGTGGTTATTTGGTATGCACCATCGCTTGATCTTGTTTCTTCTCCCAAGTGTTCAACACCCACCACCACCTTGAACAGCCCCACCAACCTGACCTTCCAAGGTTCCCTCGGTGAATACTACATCATCCCGGCCTGACCGCGCAGTTCAAAACCCAGAGGGCCATATGGCCAAAAGTCTCCCCATAATCACCGCAGATATCTGACTGGCCCAGGTGCCGACGACTTAAGATCGCGGGTCCGACGAGAATACCGCGAGTACATCTTGACTGTTTACGTCCACTAACTTTTTTTGGAGTTCAATGTTTCCATACACACTGGCGCCAACCCCCATCCACAGCGTCGTTTTCCAGACCATTCTACGATTAATTACCTAAATATCTATATGTATCTCGAAGGAATAGCTGGCAGAAATCAAACCTTTCTTCGCCATCAGGATCCCTTCCTTGTCGCCATCCAGCTTCACGTCGCAACTAGCAGAAAAATGCCGAAAGTTGGAGGTTCCGATGATGCGCCCCTCAAGTCCCATGCCGTCCCGAATGGTGATGTCTGGTATTTTGGGCGTGAATGGGAAGTTCATAATAAAGAAGTGTCGATTTCGGTTGTCATCCGAGGTGATTACATGGAGCGACGGACGAAAAGCAAAAAAGATGCGGCGGGCGTAAATCAAACAAGGCAACTTCAACATTGAAGTTGGAATTGACTGCACAGTGGGAGCGTACAACAATTGACCCATGGATGTCGCACGTGCGTAGTACCTAGTAGACCTCGGGAGATGGTATACTACTATAGTACTAGGTCCTACATATGTAGTGGTATCACCTAGTATCTATACTAGTATATGTACTACTACGGAATCTCAAGCTGCATGTGGCTGCAATATTAGATTGAATATATCGAAGCAACCTTGGAAACATTTGAAGAAAAGATTCAAGTTTGACACTAGCAAGGGTTCAGCAGATCGATACAACAGCCTCAGGCTTAATTAAGCTTGAATATTTCTGCCAGTCAAACTTGGAACAGTTGACCTGGGCAGTGCACATGTGCTTGAACATTGAAGTTCCAACTTGAAAATTGCATTTCCTGTCCACCAAAGCACTTGAGCTTCCACGGCTGCTGATATTTCCCACAGGACAATTGCAGGAATAAGGTCCCCATCCGACTTCAACATGAACGTTGATATTGATGGTAAACTCATTCCTAGGTTTCTGAGAAGCGCATTCATTCCAAACCGTATACTAGTATATGTATGAGTACAGTAGAAGACACATGATTTTTAGAAGTGGAACATCATGCTTTTTGGCCTTGTTCAAGTTGAATCCATGTGCATGTGTATTGCAATTTGGTGTTCAATGTTGAGGCTGAACATTGAACTTCCCGGTCTGTTTGAATACATCAATTGATCAAGAGCACTTCAAATGTTGAGTACTGTATTCAACTTGAACTTGAAGTTTGACTGTAAACATTCCAAGGTTTGAATATAAGCACTAGTACCTTACTTAATAGGTAGTTGCGCTCACCTGGGCATTAGTACTTTACGAGCATCCTTCTTCAAATTCTTTAAATTATAGGTATCATCAACAAAGTTACAGAGCTAAACTTACATGATTATCCCAAACTTCAATGTTCTTCCAAGAAAGATTTGAGTGAAGAGCCGCCGAAGAGCCTCGCCAACTGGCCAATCCGCGGGACCTTCTCTCCGCCCACAACATCAGAAAGGCCACTCACTCACAGCACCTTAAAAGTTTCCGCTCTCCACCATCCTCCCCCCTCCCTCCTCCAACAACCAACTCTATCTCGAGTGTCGCCATCATGTCGCATAACGCTCGTGTCGAGGAGCTGTCCGACTCGGACCCTGATGAGGTCGCTCCTTCAGACTTTCTCCCCGAAAACACCATCATTGCGCCCGCCTCAGTCCCCACGAGAGCAGCCCCGAACGCAACCCCGACCCCCACCCCACCAATGTCCCAGGTGCCAGAACCTCAGCGAGAGATCCCAAGGTATTACCAATGCCTGTACCCAGTCTATTTTGATAAGTCTCGATCCCGCGCCGAAGGGCGCAAGGTTGGAGGAGAGCTTGCTGTCGACAACCCACTAGCTCGAGACATCGTGGATGCAGTACAAATGCTGGGATTGAAGGCTGGTCTGGAACCTGAAAAGCTGCACCCGAAAGACTGGGCCAATCCTGGTCGAGTGCGAGTGCTGCTCAAGGATGAGAATGGCCGCTTGGTGAACCCCAAGATTAAGAATAGTACGTGATCGGTACCCATCCGAGAACTGACATGGTCGGCATAAATGGTCTACTTGATCAATGGCGCATCGAATTGAACTGACATGATCGAACGCAGAGCACCACCTCTTTATCCTTGTCGCGCAATACCTTCAAGCCCACCCTACCAACGAGCAATCTCCATACCGACTCCGCATTCGTGGCTTGCCCATGCCCGAAAAGCTCCCCGAAGCTCCCCAAGCGCCACGTGGTTGGAAAATCGGAACCATTTTGCCCATTCATTCGCCTGCTTATAGTGGGGGCGGTGTGAGCGATAACCCGTTCAAAGAAGCGATGGCTGAGATGCAGAACATGCAGGGTATGCCTGGCATGCCGTCAATGCCTGGAATGCCTGGAATGCCCGGTATGCCCGGTATGTCAGGCGACGCCCCTGGAGCTGGTTCAGAAAAGAAGAAGAAGGACAAGAAAAAGGGGAAAGCTTAAGATGCTACATTCCTCCTATGATCTTTTCTACATATTTTGGACTTGCATTGCACGGCGACAGGCGTTTATTTCTCATTTCATCCACCTGTTTCTGAATAGAGGATACAAATCTTGTGATACCTGGTACCCATGACGGACACTTCCTTTGAGGGACACGGACTTTTCCTTCACAGCAGATATCTTATAGTCATCCAGCGACTTCAGCTTGGACCTGTACAATTTCAAAGAAAAAAAAAAAAAAAAACAATCTAAACCAACATTACGCAGCACATCATGATATCAATTCGCAAGATCATGTTTCACAAGTTTACAAATAACGCAGCAACATTGAATCAGCTCACTCCAATGCGATGTTTTCTTTTGATATGAACTTGAGGCCCGATCTTTTTTGTACTACCTTGAGCTGCAGGTCTGCACGATGTGTGACATAAAACACTTGCAGGACCCGTGCGAGGATAACGTAGCCGAGAGTATACCTAGTATATGTTTCTCTGTCAATCGCCCTGATATCATCAATCACTTTTCAACACGGTTCCAATCATGAGTTGTATTCTGACTACGAAGCAGGCGGGCGAGCTGTAGGTTGGCCACTTGAGCAGGATCTTCAATGCAATACCTTTTCAAGTACTGACATTAGAACGCAGCCACAAGTCAATGATTGCTTACCTGTCCTCGGTAAATGCCTTTCAAAGTGTGGCCACACTCGAAAAGGAGCTTCCAGTTGATACCGCTTTCAACGATCATGATGGCAGCCGTAAGAAATACGAGGGACTTTTGGCGCGCAAGTGGACGAACGTGATTCGGCTACAAAGGAGGGTGCGATATGTCTACAAGTCCAGGGTTCCATGCAAGTCATGTTAATCATCTCATCATAGATCCTGGATTTAGAATCAAGAGTCTCTAGCCTTGAATCAAAACTCGAATATTCGGCACCCATTGATATAACAATAGCACCGACAAGCTGGATCCCCGATGTGCTACATCCGAAACACACATTGCAATCCCACGAGGCCGCGATAACTTGTGTTGCGTTCCACCCATTTCGCTCGTTTCTCGCGTCTGCCTCCGATGACTGTGCTATAAAAATTTGGAATCGTGATGTTGGAGAGCTGGAATACACTTTAAACGGCCATGCGGGACCAGTTCTGGGATTGGATTTCGGTGGACCAAAGGGACGTACCCTTCTCGCATCTTGCTCGAGCGATCATACAATCAAGCTATGGGACCCAAATAATTGCTATGTCAACATTCGCACACTCTACGGCCACGACAATTCAGTTTCAGCAGTCCGCTTTCTAACACCGATCGGAACCTTACTAGTCTCTACAGGCCGTGATGCTTCGATTCGTATTTGGGATGCTATGACTGGTTATTGCATCAGGTCGATTCACACAGAAGGGGAATGGATCCGAGATATTGCTCCTTCGCTTGACGGAGCATATCTAGCGACCGGTGGGAATGGTCGCCTTGCTACCGTCTGGGAAACATCTTCCGGTCAACCCAAAGCCATCTTACCCGGCCATGAGGGCTTCATCGAATGCTGTGTTTTCGCTCCAACTTCGAGTCAGACTTTTCTGACTAATCTTGCTCCGCCCATGGGGGTTTCGTTTCGAAGCTCATCGTTCATCGCCACTGGAAGTCGGGATAAAACGATCAAAATTTGGAACGATCGGGGAATTCTCATCAAGACATTGATAGGCCACGAGAACTGGGTTCGTGGACTTGCCTTCCATCCCAGTGGGAGATACTTGATCAGTGTTGGGGATGATCGAACTATTCGATGCTGGGACCTGTCGCAAGATGGCCAATTGGTGAGGACAATTGACGATGCCTCCGATCATTTTATTACCTGTGTCAGATGGGGGCCTAAGCAAACTGATGAAGGCGGAAACGCCTCTTATACCCTCGCTACTGGTGGCGCTGATTCCTGTCTTCGTATTTGGCTATGAATTCTGATTCAAGGGAAGTAGATCCCGGAACTTGTTGTTCGGTATGAGTTACAAGACGACTCTTAAGTCAAACCAGTTTCAATCAAGCAAGCTTTTAGGAATTCGGGAATTTTGAATTAGAGAGAGAGGCTTGACTTTGAACATGTATAATTAGAAAGACTTCGGCAAACCCAATATCCTTTCTCCAATATAATTGCATATCATTTCTCTACTCACCGGGGCAATACGAGGAATGAATACCTCTCGAAGATATCTTTCAACATGGTATTCTTTCGCATACCCCATGCCCCCATGTGTCATAACCGCCCGCTCGCAAGCCTGGAACGCCGCTTCGGCTGCCAGGTATTTCGCAGCATTGGCATATTCACCAGCCACATATCCCTGGTCATACATACGAGCAGCGTGATAAATCATGAGCCGGGCGGCTTCGAGATTCATCCAGCTATCAGCGAGTGGATGCTGTATACCCTGATTTTTGCCGATCGGACGACCGAAAACATGCCTATCGCCAGCATAAATGGCCGCTTTACGTAGAGCTGCATATCCCAGACCCACAGCTTCAGCGGCGATGAGGATTCGCTCCGCGTTCATTCCGTGCATGATCATTTTGAAACCTTCATTTTCGTTACCGATCAGATCGTCGGCGGGCACGCGCCAGTTGTCGAAGAAGAGGGTATTTGTGTCAACTGCAGCGCGACCCATTTTCGGGATCTCTGTGATTTCTACCACGGAGGGGTTGATGTCTGTATAGAAGAGTGAAAGGCCTTGAGATGGTTTAGTGATCTGGTCCAGGGGTGTAGTTCGGACAAGTATCAAGATCTTCTGTGCATTCTGCGCGGTTGAGATCCATATCTTCTGCCCAGAAAGAAGGTAAGAGTCCCCATCTCTCCGAGCTTGCGATTGTAATTTTAAAGTGTCGAGTCCTGTATTCGGCTCTGTAACACCAAAGCAAGCTCTCTCTTTTCCTGCGATCAAGGGCTCAAGCCAGCGCTTCTTTTGCTTTTCTGTACCAAACTTGACCACAGGCTCTAGACCAAAGATATTCATGTGCACAGATGAAGCTGCTGTCATCCCACCGCCAGACTCGGAAATCGTTTGCATCATTACTGCGGCCTCGCTGATGCCCAGATCTGATCCCCCGTATTCTGATGGCATGCAAATCCCCAGCCATCCATTCTTAGCAAGGGCGCGGTGAAGATCAACGGGAAATTCCTTGCTCTCATCCTTCCTCAGCCAATACTCATCGTCATAGTTTGAACATATCTTAGCGATAGCCTCGCGGACCGTTTGTTGTGATTCTGTTAGATCGGTATCATGATTCTGGAGGTATTCTGCTGCACGCGCGTGGACACCACGGACGCTGGCATGGCCTAATATCGAGGCCGGTGCATACCAGGTAGCTTTCTTGATATGCAATCTGTGAGCCTGGAGACGAAGCTAATTGCCAGAATTAGTGATGGGTACCTCAGGCTATGCTGCCGATGTATAGCTAGCTCATCGTGCGGAGTCTCTTACCATACTGCTTCGCTGAAAGGATGCCATTCCACCCCAATCTAAACTGTCCTCTATTGATGAGCTGTATCCTATCGCGAAAAGATCAAATATAATACATTATGCACAATGCGATCAGCAATATCTACCATAACCACGCCAACTGGTAATAAGGCCGGGCTTCGACTCCCCAGAGTAGTGATCGTCATCGGGCGCTAGTCCGACAGCATTGCCATCGGCCCCGAAAAGCCGAAAAGTCGAATTGCAGACGGGGATCAGCAACGAGACAGCGTCATCACGCTGGAATTATCCAAGTAAGCGAACATTGAACTAATCGAGACATCCCAGTAGCCCGTCAAGGTGCATACAGGAATCTGCTTCTGGTCTAATTGCTCGGCATACATATGAAGGCTGATCTCCGATGGACTGTACCGAGGTACATTCGATATACTGTAGACCCCAAAAGTACTAGGTAACGGATCTTCAAGTTTTGCAGCTGCAATAATTCCGACCGACGGTTAGAGGTAGTTTTGAATAGGTAAAAATGACCGGAGATCTCGGAGAATGTACGGAGGTCTGGCATTTGAACTCAATTGGGAGGCCATATAGTAGACATCGAAGTGCAATTGATTTGATTTGCACCACTGGGTTTTCGACCTACCATCCAGCAATTTTTGCGTATTGGTCATTTTTTGTTATCCTTTCATTCAGGCTAGTTCAAAATTGGATGCGCATCTTTTGTCGCATAATGCGTCCCTTCATCCGAAAGACCCCTAGGCTTGGGTCGCATTCCATATTCGCCCCTGCTGTCAATACCCCAACCATTCAACAGAGCCGCGCCAACCACACGAGCTTGAAGAAACCAGTCAAAGTAGGGGGCGCTTTAGATGGTATTCGGATATTGGATTTGACGCGAGTGTTAGCCGTAGGTGTCAATTGCTTCTCGACATTGTTGTTTCTCTTGTTTTGACGTTCGAGCTAGGGCCCCTTCTGTACACAGATTCTCGCGGACTACGGGGCAGATGTGATCAAGGTTGAGCATCCAAAAGGCGGAGTATGCTATAATTCGATCCCCTATTGTGACTAGAGTATCAATAACTGACCTATCTAGGATGATACTCGATTATGGCGCGAGTCGGGCGAGGAGAAATTCTGGAAATCGGACAATAGAAATACGTCGCTCTATTTCAATACGATAAATCGGAACAAGCGATCTATTTCTCTGGATCTAAAGAATGTTCAAGGTAGAGAGATTGCATTGGAGCTTGCTAAAAAAGCAGATGTGGTGTAAGTGATACACAGTACTAACTAGTAGAGGCGCGCCTTGCTAATCGGAGTGTGATAATCGCAGAGTAGAGAATTTTGTTCCTGGAAAGCTAAATAAACTGGGACTGGGATTTGAGACGCTTAAGGAGGTCAATCCATCTATTATTTTGGCCAGCATCTCTGGTTAGTCTTATACAAACACTCCAAGTGCGAGACAATTCATCCTGACAGAAACCCAAAGGCTATGGTTCCAGTGGCCCGTATGCCCAGCGTGCAGGATACGATGTTATTGGGGCTGCGGAAGGCGGTTTGCTGCATGTCACTGGTGAAGCAGATGGGCCTCCCACGAAGCCTGGCGTGGGATTGATGGACATGTGCACAGGTCTGTATCTCCACGGAGCGATTTTGTCTTCGCTGTTGTCACGAGAAAAGACTGGACAAGGGCAACACATTGATACATCTTTGTTCGAAACGACCATCTCGATTATGGGTAATGTTGGTATGTCCTGGATCAATCTAGCCAAAGAGGCCCAGCGCTGGGGAACCGGACACCCATCGATTGTTCCTTATGAGGCATTTCAGACCAAGGACTCTTATTTAGTGGTCGGAGCTGTGAACGACAAACAGTTCAAAAACCTGTGCACGCGGATTGGAAAGGCCGAATTGGCCGAAGACCCTCGTTTTGTGGATAATAATAGTAGAGTGAGAAATCGTCAGGACCTGAAGAAGATACTCGATGGGATATTTGCGACAAAGACAACAGAAAACTGGGAGGATATCTTTGCAGATAGCGGCATGCCTTATGGGCCTATCAATACTCTGGAAAAGGCATTTTCACACCCGCAGGCCATTGCTCGAAACATGATCGAGACTGTGAGAAACCCTGCATCTATCTCAGGAGATGTTAGATTGATTGGTAAGTTAATGAACGTCCTACTTTCATCAATTCTCAAACTCACATTGCACCCTCTTACCCAGGCATGCCGGTCAAGTTCAGCCATACCAAACCAGCTATTCGAGAAGGACCCCCTTTATTGGGCCAACACACGGAGGCTGTCCTGGAAGAGCTCGGGTTTAGCGCGGAAAGGATATCAAAATTGAGGAAAGACAGAGTAGTCTAATTACCCAAATTTCAGGCAGAATTGATCATATGGTTATTAATGAAATAAAATGCCATACGCAATATAACTTGGCATGGTAAAAAGGGCATAGCTTCAAACAGATCATCCGAACCATTCGTGAGAAAAGCCCTGCATAACTTCGTTTGAATCCATCACATCATTTGTATTAACCGAGTTTTGTAGCCCTTGGAAGAGCTGCTGAAAATCGACTATGGGGTCGAACTCAGGATAAAAACCACTCGGCTGCGATTCCATATTCACGAAGGTGACTGACTCATGTAGTGGGGGCGCAGAAGCTTGTGTTTGTTCGGTTGGGCTTGTTCTCATCAGTGACACTGACGGTTCTGGGCGAGTCGCTTCAACGGGGGTAATTGAATCAGCAAACCTCCGACAAGCGCCAATACCGGGCTGTCTATCTTGTACACCTGCTGTGATGGGCTGTAGACTAGCAGTTGCGAGTTCCTTCAAGGCGCTCATGCTGAGTTGATTGAAAATATCGCACGACCCGCGTGCGTCATCCCATTTTTCACAGATAGCGGTAAGAATATTTGAGCAATCGCGAATATCAGAGACAACATCAAGATAAGATGGAAGGAAGGCAAGAATGCCACGTTTCCATCGCTGAGCACAGCAGCCTATGCTATAGACATTGGCTAGGCCTGCCATGAAGATGGTATACAGGCAAACCCATGAATAATTCAAATGGCGGGAACGAAGAAGATCAAAGTACTTTGCTAGTACCTGACGAGATGACTCCCAGATTACCCGAAGAACATCATCTGCTTCCTCGTCTGACTCGTGACCTTCCATAGCTGGGAAAGTGGTCGAGGGTCGAAATAACATCAAGCATGCACTGTTGTATAGAGCTTGATACCAACTGGGATGAAGAAAATTAGAGGAAATTGCAGTAGATGAACCTCTAGCTGTGCTTGGAAGTTTGAGATGAGAGATCTCTCTGCGCCAAATTTGTAGGTCATTGAAGATTTCCCCTCTAATTGCCTGTCGTTCTGCTAGAGGGAGACCCTGAACAGCACGACTGGTGTACATACAACGATGTACCTTTGACTGGATACGACGCAACTTGATATGATGGAGGAAAGGGGTGATACTTGGAGTGGTTTCGTCTATCTCATGCCCGGGCTCTTCGAGGCAGTCGTCATCAACGCCCGATGGTAATGGCACGTGGATATCATCATCATGAAGGTTGAAAGGCCGCCCAAGGGAGATGTTCACAATCCTGCACATTATATTAATATCACAAGAGTCTTTATGTCCATCAGTATGGGAGTTGTGTACCTTTCCAAGTTATAATAACACCAGAAGCAACGTCTCAGCATCTCCACCTGTATAGATGGTGGCATACGCCCAGTGATGTGGATCTCACATTTTGGGGACAAATATGACGGATTACTGTGTAATCCCAATTCGACGCAAAGTTGTGTTGCCTTTCCCAAAAGCTCCCACATTTCACTTGATGTATCGCGAAGACTAGCATGAATTCCGTACTTGCAGTAGAGGAGGAACGCCTGCAACAATCTCACGTCTCGGATCTTGGAGAGATGATCTAATCGAGTTAATGCGCGACTGAAATGCGACTCGGGATCACCAGCGTATTGTGCCACCCTTTTTGAAGGAATTGACCCTAGCGCTAGCACGATGTCGAAGGCGAATGCACACGCGGCATCATGCTGATACATTGTCGTATTGGCATACATTTCCTCGACCATCTGCATGAATGCGGGGCGATAGAGCAGTGGGAAAGTCAAGTGCCAGTGCTCAAAATAGGATTGAATCAACGGCATAGCCACTGACCGGTCCACCAGGACGGACGATTGAAGGACAGACGACGGAACCGTCGTCCGCTCTGGGGTGGCGCGACAGGCGGTCACTCGTCCAAATAGGCCTCCGGCGCTAGGAAAGTCCACAGCTCGCTCAACTACATCGATAAACTCGACACCGTTGCTTGAGCCCAGATACCGTGACTCCTCGCAAGGCGTGCGCTGTAGAGAGCCAGAAGACTGGGTCGGCGAAGAATTTGCGGGCGCATCATTCATGCCAGGTAACTGGGAGGGCGCGGTTGATACAGGGTTCGCAAGTGAAGAATCTGTTACTTCCACTTCCCCGGCATCAGGGCCAGAGGCAGATGGGGACAGAATATCGCGTTGCTCACGCAGGCGTTTATTTTCGTGCTCTAGGTCATTCAAGCGAGCCTCCAGTGATTCCAAGTATCCCTGTGGAAGTTGCCTATTGCGACGTTTATTCGAGTATTGGCATGACGACCGACTCTTCACACATGAGCTGCACTGAGGAACGCGCCGGTCGCATTTGGTCTTTCGCGAATAGCATCGCTCGCACGCGTGCATCCTCCCGGGAGGTTTTCGCCCGACCGGTCAGAAGAGCGACACCTTTCCCTCTCCAACGGAAGAATTAATAATGCAATGCCGATTCTCAGCTCGCACACACGTGAGATGGTCTTATGTTGTTCGCTAGAGAGATGCTGATCGAGATTCTACTTCACAATGAGAAAACCCAGATTTTCCCCGGAGTCGAGATGCGGGGTTATCAGATCCAAAGCCGACGCCGCATTCCACGTACCAATAAGGCCGCATATCTACCCTCTCGCGGCTGATTCGAGAGCAAGTAAATATCTAGATCAGATCTGACCGGGGAAAAAAGCTCAAGAAGTATGAACGAAGAGAAATAATGGGTCGCTAGCTACATCATTATGTCCTGCGATTCATCTCTAGCGGGTCGGAATGAACTTCAGGTTCTCAATGAGCAAGAGAACACACGCTACAACTCAGAACATTACTGAAAAGAAATATTGATATTTGAAAAGAGCATTAATCAGAAAATACTGCCATGAGATGGCCTGTGTCTGCTTCTGAGCGGGACAAAACAAATCATTCAACATATTCGCTCATCGCCGGAGGAACGACCAGCTTGAGCCTAGCCAGATCATGCATGGCCTGGAAGCAAGACCTGTAAGAGTCGGTGGTCCCAAAAAACCCCATTTTCCGCGCCTTTCGCATACTCAAGGATAGGGGCCAGTCACCCAGGACCGCAGAGTCCACCATCCCGAAAATCTGGGGCCTGTTCTTTTCGGTGAAAGGTTCTAGGACAAGCCCATGCTTCTCAGATAATTCATCAAATGCCCTTTGAACATCAGGGCGGCCGGACCACTCCAAGAAGGTAAATGTTGAACGAGTTGTACCAGTTGGGCCGTATCTATAGTGGCCCCGTCAGCAGTGAACATTCAACTTTGAAGGGCATCCTTTGTAGAGGGAGCTTGACAAACCCTCTTGGTGTATCTTCATGCCGGCAACGAGCCTCTTGATATTGATTCTTATCCTGCGCTGGAGGTTGCCAAGTGGTGCCATACCAGCTAGCCAAATATGCCCAGAAGCGCCCCCAGGTGAAGTTCTGACCATCTTGAATATTAAAGGCCTGATTAGCAGCCTTGTCAGTCAGAACTACCCATTCTTGGAAGTGCGCATTGAGAAAAGCTGTGCTTTGGCAATACTCGCGGTCCCAAGCTGCATAGTCACCGGGAAACTTCAAAGACCTCCCAAGATAACTTTCGACTGCGCCAAAGATCGCGAGACCGATCATAAAATTCAACGCGCTATCACGGACCGCACCGATAATATACGAAGGGCGAACAACATTCCACGTTGCTCCGGTCTCCTCGCAGTACTGTTCCAAAGCGTCTTCCTGTGGATAATAAAAGTTATCTTCTAAGGTTATTCTGGGGTCCGATTCGAATGATGGATTAGTAGCCGGCCCCATGTGGAACCCATAGTGCTTAGCACCTGTTTGCAGGAGGAAGCGTTTTGGCTGTAGAGATGCCTGTTGCAGGCCACCCAGGAAGTTTCTTATCAAGTTACCTACTTGCTCGTTTAGTATCGATTAATAACGACTAATTGTCTCACATACCATTCAACTCAGCTAATGCGCTTGCATCTGACCACATCCCTAAAACATCACCCTTCTGTTGGGTTTGCATGTAGGAGAAGAAGAATACATGGTCACTGTGCAATTCGAATCATTTCAGAACCCTAATTCCAATACCGACTCATACCTGAAGAACATCGTAAAAGAACTTACATCTTGTTGACCCTGTGTTTTAGTTGTCTAGCAATCTCTGAGGGGCTCGAAAGGAAATCCACCGAGATATGCTCAACGCGGGATGCACCGTCGCCTAAGTCCTCGAAGAAGTTGGCAGGAGGTGGTCTCCTCGAAAGACAGTAGATGTGACTCCAGCGTTGAGGTGACGACGCGAGAATTCGAACCATGTGGTATCCGGATATGCCATTTGCCCCCGTCACCAAAGCAGTTAGCCCTGTAAACTGCGGCTCGCTGGGGTATGTAGGCAATCCGAGAAGAGACCCTCGAGATTCAACCGCCTGAGATGTCATCGTGATACGAAAATCAGATTCGTAAGTTGGCAATACGAATTTAGTAAGTATTCAACAGTTCCTCGCTCAAGTGCTTTATACTATAAGGACGATATTTTCGAGGACCTTTCTAAGGTTCAAATGTTGCAAGGTTGGAAGTGCGTGCATGCGTGCATATGTATGGGATGGATTGGCACATGTGCATCCAATACATGACTACAACATTAAAGTACTAGGTATTAGTGGTACTATGATGACCCGAAACTTGAAGTGCTGTGGACACCTCCGAGTCTGGGCCTAGCATGTTCAAATTCCGGACATCGGGCCCGAACTGCTACAGGCTGCTGGACAGGATCGGCCCTCTAAATAATAGAGGGGTTATTAGAGGGGTCGGCGGGGTATGAGAGGTGCTATGCTGAATTTGAAAACACTGAAATTAATTCTTTGGCTCCCTAAAGAGAAAGCATAGGAAATATAACAACGGATTGACATCATGGATACAGAATCGCGTAAAGCGAGTATTAAACTTTGAACTCACTCTGAATATGAAACGTGTTTTCAGAATGTTCTATGATGATCTCTGGCTAACCTTGGAAAAAGACAAAGAGATACAGGAGATTTCAGACTAAAAAGTAAACAAAATCTTACGCGCTTGGTGTTTTTCAAACATGTCGTAGGCCTTCGGGGCTTCACAGAGGGACATTTTATGAGTAACGAAACCAGATAACTTGTCCTGGTGGTCCATCAAAACTTTTAATGCTTCACCGAATACTGCACGCACAGCTGCTCGGCCCATGTTAAGACTGCCATGACAAGTTAATACCATTTGATGAAAAAAAAAAAAAAATAAAAAAGAAAAGAAAAGAAAAGAAAAGGAAAGGAAAGAAAAGGGTTAGAGTGAAAAGCATAGAAAGATTGAAACTCACTCAATGTTCTTTGAATATGCTTCAAAAGCGTCAAAAGGCAGCTCTGATTGATGAAACCCAATGGAAGAAATCACCCCACAAGCCCTGACTAGGTCAAAAGCGAGTCTCATAGCAGCCTTGTTCCCAACACTTTCTACAATGGCATCAGCGCCCCGCCCACCAGTGGCGGATTTAACGATGGTTGAGATGTCATCTTTTCCGAGTGTAAGTGGTATAGCACCCATGTCTCTAGCTTGCTCTAGACGATCTGGAACCGAGTCAACTGCATAGACCGTGCCAGCACCAAGGGCAATAGCAGTCAGAACAGCACAAATTCCGACCGGTCCACAGCCTAAGCAAACCACAGTCACGTTGGGGAGAGTCTGTCGTATATAGGATAATTTTGGCGCAGATGGAACAGGTTCAAAGCCAAAGATACTTTCAGCTGTCTCGATATTTCGCATCAATTTAGTGAGCGCCCTCATAGCGCCATAGTAGCCAGTAGGGAATATATCACACATAAGCATCATCATATCATCGTCAACGTTGTCAGGGATATTTTCAAGAGTACTATCCGCAAACGGAATTCGGACATACTCGGCTTGGCCGCCATCCAAGGCCATACTACCGAATGAAGGCCCTTTTTGACACCGGTTTGTATATCCGTGTTGACAAAACCAACACTCCATGCTATGAATATCAGCATCGATGTAATACTCTCAGAAAATGGTATGCACTGCTTCAAGTTCGTACTCACCACATCGGGGAAAAAATAGACATCACCTTTTGGCCAACTTTGAATCTATGCACTGCCGGCCCGACAGCCTCAATGATGCCCAAGAACTCATGCCCCTGTTATAGTAGATCTGCATTAGCTTAATTTTCTTATTGAAGTTGATGTAGGAGCATCCTTACCATGATGTGTCCCGTGGTCGTTTTCTGATGGCCACGATATGCATGCAAATCACTTCCACACAACCCAGCAAGTTTTACCTTCATAATTGCATCTCCGTCATCTTGAATAACTGGTTTGGGCTTCTCCTTCACGGTAATAGTAAAGGGCCCCTCATAGACAGCAGCCTGCATCTCTCTACTAAAGGTTATATAGCGGTAGCTATAGGTCTCTAGACCAAACAGGTGATATGAGGATAAGATGGACAGAGTCAGGAAAGGAAGAAGAACAAAATAAAATTATTGAAAAAAAAAAAACAAAGACCAACCAATGTGTTACTATTCCTTCCCGTTCGATAAGAACTCTTCATGAAGTTCTCGGGCCCTCGGAATACTTTCTTGCGGGGATGATGCCCGAGAATGCGGAGTTTCGGACATTGAGGCCATAGATCGAACGAGGCGCTAGCCCGACACACACCCCCGCAGCACTCACGCTCAGGCCTTCACCTATAGATGCAGTGGAACGTGAAAATGGGGGGCGTGAAATCGGCCGAAATGGAGATAATCTAGCTCGGGAAATAAATACACTAAGTCAAAAGTATACCAACTTCGATTGATCGAACGAGACATCAGTTTTCGAGAATCTGTAGCAGCTCCAAAACTATGGCTTTGCCTAATGAATTACCACCCGCAGAAGAGCTGCAGAATAAGTTATACATAAATGGTGAATATGTGCAGGCAAAATCTAGCGAGTGGTACACTTTGTACAATCCAACCGACGACAAAGTCATCTCGGACAAGATCCCAGTTGCCGGACAGCTAGATGTTGATGATGCCGTGAATGCCGCACAGGATGCATTTTATGGACCATGGAGCAAATTCACTAGCGCTCAAAGAGGAGCATGCCTTCGAAATCTCGCAGACCTTCTGGATAAAGATGATCGCCTCGTGAAAATTTTGACACTCGATGCTCTCAGCACAGGTAACCCGATTTCTATTATTCCCACCAGAGAGAAGAACTACATCATGGGTCAACTGAACTATTATGGTAAATATGATCGTGTTTCAAGACTGAGAAGTCATTTGCTGAACAAAATCAAGCTGGCTGGACGGATAAAATGCGAGGCGACTACTTCCCAGCCGATGACGGATTTGTCAAATTGGTTCGCCACGAACCTCTTGGGTATGAATTCTGTCATCTTATTTGCAAATGCTTTCTGGTTCGAAAATAATATTTTCTAGTGTATGCGCTGGAATCAATCCCTTCAATGCCCCGGTCGCAACACTAATCATGAAGACTGCTCCATGTCTTGCGACTGGAAACGTAATGATTCTGAAGCCCTCAGAGAACAGCCCACTCGGCTCTCTAGCTATTGCACCGCTCTTTGAAGCAGCAGGATTCCCGAGGGGTGTTTTCCAAGTACTCACCGGCGCCGGAAAGACGGGTGCTTTGCTGGCTGAGCATATGCGCATCCGCAAGGTATGGCGTACCGTTTTGCAATTGAGTATGAATAGCTTGAATGTTCCTGATTCTTCGTATTTAGATCAGCTTCACTGGAAGCGTCCCAACGGGCAGAAAAATCCAAATTGCTGCAGCAAAGAGCAATTTAAAGCGTGTGACACTGGAGCTCGGAGGCAAAAGTCCCGCTCTAATATTTGAGGACGCTGATTTGGAGAACGCTCTGACCTGGTAAATTGACTCTCTGTCGTCTGAGTACACCGTTTTCAGTTCATGTGCTAATCAACATTTTATAAAGGACTGTCAATGCCATTCTCACCCGATCAGGTCAAGTCTGTGTGGCAGCGTCGCGCATTTATGTTCAGAAAACCATTGCAGAGACATTCATCGAAAGATATAAGCAGCGCATGAAGGAAGCAGTGGCTAAAATCGGAAATCCTTTGGAGTCCTCTACCTCAATCGGACCCCTCGTTAACAAGGCCGCCCTTGAACGCGTAAGTGGGATGATTGAGCGTGGAAAATCGGAGGCTGAGCTTGTTGTTGGCGGGGAACGCTATGGGAGCGAAGGCTGCTTTGTGGAGCCAACAGTGTTCTTGAATCCAAAAGACGGAGCGGAAATCTACAAAAATGAGATTTTTGGACCAGTGGCTGTAATTAAGACATTTGAGAGTGAAGAAGAAGTCTTGACACTAGCAAACGACACCGAGTTTGGCCTGATGTCAGGGATATTTACAAAGGATCTGAACCGAGCTCTCAGAATGTCATCTTTATTAGAGTCTGGTGTTGTTGGTGTCAATTGTGTGAGCTCTGTGAGTTATTGTCCATTCTGAATTCAGGAATGATAAGCTGATGATACGCAGATGAATGTTCAAGTCCCATTTGGCGGGAAAAAAGCGTCAGGCATTGGAAGGGAATTTGGAGAATATGTAAGTGATCAAGTCCTTTTTTGAGGATGGCGGGAAACAATAGACGTGGATGTATTCAAATTTTTGATATGCGTATGCTGACGCTCACAATTAGGCTTTGCGGTCGTTTACTGAGCCAAAGACCGTTCTCATCAAGTAAGTTTTCGTCATCCCAACGTTGGCCGAACCTTGGAATTTGGTAGCACTTATTGACCATTATTCAAGCATGAACACCTAGTACTTATAAATTAATTTTATTTGGATCAACGCAGTTCAACATCTACTAGTATAAATATAGAATTGATATGGATTCCTCTGTTGCCTAGTACTAGTAGTATGATGAGACAGTAGTAGTTGCTGTCAAATCCGTACTGTAGGTATAATTTCCAATCTTCATATATCCGAATAGGAAATGCAGGACCTCCGAACTTAAAATACCCGTTTGTTCATAGCCATGCCGGTGATATATGTGGTAGATTAAAATAGGGAAAAGAGAGGGTTTTCATAGTAAACATCCATTCAATGAATCGTGCCCACTACATGTATCATTGCACCAGTGGCAAGGAAGCCCACATGTGCACTATCTCCACCAAATCCTCTTCACACCAGGGCGTTATTGACATAAGTTTGTTTCTAAAGACTCCGAAGAAAAAAATTGTAATTCAATCACAGTGCATCCTTCACATGCAGGTTTGAAAAGAACACTTGAGAATTGCGAGTTCTCTCAAATACTAAAGTTTATGTAAATCGAACCTTGGAACCTTCAAATCTGATGAGTTCCAAGGTTGCTGTGGGCGGTAGCCCTCAGATACATATTCTACCACATGTGCATTTCAAATGTTGAGGTGCCCTATCAAAATATTTGGTTCAGGTGGTAAGTCTAAGGGATTCTACCAATCATTTTTATACATAGGTACATCTTTTAAATCATCTTTTAAGTTAGATTAGACTAGACTAAACCAGGATTATAATATTTAGATTCAAGGAAATAGTACGGGGGAGCATGCTCTTTGTTATTGATTTTAACTAAGATATCTCCGAGGCTCTATAATTAATAACATGTAAACAAGTTCGAAGTCCGATCCCCAGCAGACAAAACGGGAAAATTGGGCTATAGTGGCCATTGTAGAGTCTTCCTCGTACAAAAGATATCGTATATTTAATATTGGAGTAAGAAGTAGAAAAACGAGCGAACCCTCAGAAAATATAAGAAGGACAAATCGTGATTTACGCCATTAAATTAGATTAATATGATTGGAATATCTTACTATACGATATAATAAAATAATTAAGACTGTTTAGTTAACCGGTGATCTTAATCTGCTATGTAGACTTATTAACTTCTAGTTAAAGCCCGAACTCGAAGTCTGACAAGGATTCAGGACTCAGGACTTAGGCTATGTAAGCGAAGCCGTACTTCTTGTATTAGATAGAAAGATATCGGTCTTTCGGAGTATGGGGACAGCGGTTCGGTCATATTGTCCGAAAGAGCTGAGAGACGCGACCTCTTGCTTAGGGAGCTTGAAATTATGTTTAAAGATTGAAATGGTTCGCCCAATGGCTCTAATTTATCAATCAAATCTGGGTGTCTGGACATGTCTCCTCGCGTGCAGGTCAATCCCCATTCAAGTTGTCGCCAGTAAACGCCGGCTGAAAGCTGTATGACGTAATCTTCTACATCTCCGCACCGCTCGAGGGGCTGCAGTTGATGTGGGGTTGAGATCAGGAGCACTCAATGAATTGTTGTCGAGAATGTCAGAATCGCCACTAGACAGACATGGAGTGCCAAGTAAAAGGCGCAAGAAGACGACGGAGGCTTGCGACCCGTGTCGAGCGCGAAAGTTGAAAGTATTATCCACAATGTTTGAATTCAGAGAGGAAGATTGTTGACAGACATGCAGTGTGACGGTCTACTACCCTGCCAATCATGTAAGCGTAACGGGTCATCTTGTCATTACAGTTCCTCTACGGCTACACATATGATGACCAGGTAAGCGGCATGCAACGTAACAATGGTCTCGAGATTTTCCAAGGCCTGAAGGCTAATACGATCATACAGTGAACTGGACAATGTCAATGCCAGACTTATAGAGCTAGAGCGCGCAGTCTTTGGCGAAAGAACATATCAAAAAAGGCCTGCCAAAAGCCCAACAGGTATCTAGCTTACTCAAAATCCTTTGAAATCTCTGTCTGGGAATATCTAGGCTAATGGTGAAAAGGTACCGCTGGGAGACCACAACATAGCCTGCCTGAACAAGAGGTCTTTGAAGATGATTATGGATCCCTTTCTTTTTACGGCTGTACTTCGACATTTTCCATGATAAGATCAATCAGTGTTCGGCATCCTCATCAGCCAAAGTTCCACCCAGAAGCGATTTACTCCACGGGCTCTATATCTGATATGGGCGGATGCTCACTCCAAGGAGATCTGGCAAACAGCCACCTTGACAGCTTTTTTGCAACAATCAACGACGTCATCCCAGTGTTGGATTGTCCAGAATTGCAGTCCGCGCTGAATGTTTTGACTTCCTCGGCTTCTCAATCAAAAGACCCCCGATCTCTTCAATCAAGATGTCTTGTTTATTCAGTCCTTTCCGTTGGTGCTCTCTACTCAAACCACGTATCAAGTGATTTTGAATGGGCGGGGAGATACTTCTACGAGGCCCAGGGCCTTCTTAGTCGTTTAATGGGTGGGTGTTCTTTGGAATTAGTGCAGGCTGCTTTGTTCATGGTATGGAATTCAATCACATAACACTAGTTCGCAGCAAACTAATCGCATACAGACCATCCACGCGCACAACACCGCGCAACCGAACTGTATGCCATCTCCGCCTACTTTGAGATTATAGCTTATGTTGATCTAGTGGCGTATAATTACCTCGGAATCGCAATCAGAATGGCACTCTCTATCGGTATTAACGACAATCTCTCCCAAGCAACACCAACCATCATGAGGAGCCAAGCAGCGCGAAGAACCTGGTGGTCGCTTTACAGTCTGGAATCCGAGTTATGCCTCGAGTATGGAAGACCACTGTCCATTCGTGAGACTGATTCTAGAGCACACTATCCAGAAGAGACAATAGTAAGGGCCGTCCCCCTCTTTTTTTTTTTTTTTTTTTTTTTTTTTTTTGCGCATTCGGCCATCGCTTACTATACAATAGGATGCCACAACAAATCTTAGTAAAGCCTCATTCATCATCGTGATGGCCAAGTTCGCCAGGATCGTTCGCAAGATTATTGATTTATCTTGCAACATCAATGACAATACCACCCCTCTTCAGTCTATGGTCGGGAGAATGATGAATCTCCAAGCGGAATTAATGACCTGGAGAGCTGAGCTGCCGGCACATTTAGCATCTCAGGATGCAGGGACTGCCAAACGCCTACGTGTTTGGGATTCAGCCCCTTGGGTGCAGCGTCAATGCTGTGATATTGAGCTAAGTGTGTTGCTTCGCTCCCAATCACTCGTCAGCGCACTCTCTTATATCTATTTAGGATTCAACCATGTCATGCTGGTCATGCATCGTCCTTTCTTTGCCGATCCAAGCTTTCTAACCCCGTTCTACTCTTATAGTATGGCCAAGGGCGTTGGGGTAGGCGCTGCCACAGAGACAATCTTGCTTGTTCATATGGTACTGAGCGAGGGTAATAAGGAATGGTCATGTTTCTACCACCGAGTTCTTGCTGCGACATTGGTCCTGGTTGCGAGCGCAGTTGACTCCTCTGGTACCGAGAGGGCTCACCTGGTTGAGTTGTGTTTCAAGAGCTTGGAAATTTTTGGCTCCATTCATCTTGGATGTCCTGAGAAAGCTATCGCATTGCTTCATTGTGTTATGCCTCAGCTGACACCATTATCGCAGGCCACAGCAGCACCTGCCGGCATGAAACAGTCCTAAAAGCCCCACATGTACAGCTAAGTATGGCTGTCTAAGTATGTATAATTGAAATCGAGAAATAAGACTCGTGGCGACAACATTGAAAATAACATGTATGGCCCGCCTCAAGTGCTCCTTGATCCAAATTCCCACTGGCCTAGACTTACTTATTTGGATCTTCCAAGGTTCAGCATTCAAGTTGGGAACATTTGAATATTTAAATACTAGTATGCAATGGTTTGATTCATGCCAGTGCATGAAGAGATCAATTTATATGCACATACATATTGTACATTCAATTTTTCATTTGAATCATGATCCGCCCCATCAGATAATAATGCCTACCAAATACCTACTTTGTTTATTCCCTGCAACTTGAAGTTCTATTTAGTCAATGTGGACACAATAGACGATCATGATGATGATGGGCAAATCTCATTCAAAACTGCTACCTATATACTTTGGTCCACGCATGCAATCACAATTGAAAAATTCAGAAACATTTGAATGCAATGGAAACTGAAAGTTCAAAATCCTTCTCTAATGTAAGCTAGTAGCTTATAATAAATTAAATATTGTTGGTTGTGCTACCTACTAGTAGTTTAACAGTGCCGCCTGAGAGGCTCCAAGGTGATCAAGGCTTGGCGTTCCGCCTTGGACTCGCCGTGGAGCTTCAAGTTTCCATCTTCATCTTCCAAACACCAACTTGAAGCTCTCATCTCCTTACCCAACTTTGAACCTTTCAGCATGGAACCTGCCGCACCGCCGACACCAGCTTTAACGAATCCTCGGTTCACTCTTGAGCTAGAGTTTGTGTCGTCGCTCGCCAACCCTTACTACCTGTCGCACCTGGCGGTCACCTACCCCAATCTCTTGGGCATCTCTCGCGCCAACGACGATGACGACGAGTCAGCTTCCTCCCCCGATGCGCAGGCATTCGCTGCATACCTTGCCTACCTCTATTCATACTGGAAAACTCCCGAGTACTCTCAATTTCTCACGCACCCCGGTCCCACCTTACGCGCTCTACGCCTACTCCAGGAGGACACTTTCCGCCGTGATATCATCCTACCGCAGGTGATCGAAGGATTAGCGGGGGTCAATGTACCTGTTGATGCGCCAGCTGCCGAGGCCGAGGATGCAGGTCCCACAGAAAAGCCGGAGGAGCCAAACGGCTCGAAAACCTGAGGGTATTGAGGCTTCATGGTGACAATTTCCGTTCTCCGGGTTATTTCCTCTAGTCCCCCCAGCTATGAATCTCCCCACCAACCAGCTTCCGCCTGTCCTTTCCATGTCCAAGTCGAACTGCAGGCAGTGTCGTACAACAATCCCAGCCGCAGGTCGGTCTGCCCATAGCTATTCGGCATTTTTCTTTCTACCAGGACTCCATTGCGGGGCTAGTTGCTTCATGTGTGACCGAGGTATTGGTCAAGATCGGCCGGTACTGTCGATCCAAAGATAACAGGAACGAGATTGGTCCCAGTGCAGGGTTCACGCTATTCCCGAGACAAATTCGACAGGTTGCTGTACTGGGTTCCTCGCGCCGACTTTGCGGGGTTGGGAAGGACCAAGCGTCTGTTGGGAATGAAGAAAGCAAGCAGTAGGACGTGTCCGAGTCCATCATGGCAGGGTCCAACACGACCGGGGATGCGATCGCGCCGCATTCGTCGGGATTCTTATGAACCGCGGCAGTTGATATATGTAGCTACCTCAAATCTACCAGTAATTCAATTGGCTTTTTTTTTGGCTTCCAGCCCCATTTTCCAGTCACAAAAATGGGGGGACCTTCTTAGGCGTAGGATTTCGTTCGATCTGACACCATCGTGCGTCTGCGTGCTCGGAGCTTCTCTTCCCCCAAACTTTCAATTTTTTGTATGTGTAATTTGGGGGTTCTTCCTTCTTTCTTGCTTTCTTTCGAGTAAAAAAAAAAAAAAAAAAACCCTTTCCTTTCTCAATTCTAATCCGAGACTCGTCGCTGCTTCACTGAATTCGCCCCCCCCCCCCTGATTAAGCTGTCTTGGATTTAGCCATTCGTGATTCCCTGGTGCTGCGCAGACCGTGGATGCAGCCCCACCCCCTGGTGATCGGCCTTCAACTACCTCATCGGACAGCCGTTCCCGTCTAACGTGGCTCTGAACGTTCGCCCCCATTGCCAACTTCTTGCCCCTATGGCCCTCCACTAGGCCTAGTGACATATTCCCTCGATCGCACTCGGTTTCGAAGCACCATATTATCGTCGCTTGCCCGTGGAAACTACCCCTGGGGGGTAACTCATCACCAAAAGCCCCATGGAGTCCGTACGCCAGTCATGTCGGCCAAAACATCAGGTCTTGACATTGAAATGTTATCCGCGATACCAGAAAGGCGTGGCGGAGGTGAAACCGAACCCAAGCGAGCTCTCATACCTGCTCTACTATGCGAGCACCCGTCGCAGTAAACTGACCAAGGTCGGCGACTTTCTGGAGAAGAAGGTGGCTAAGGATGTCTGGCGGCGCAGATTGGGGTAAGTCAAGAGTGAAAAAGAGTGGAAATGCTTCGAGCAGAGGAGATAGCTCTGAAGCAAGGGGAATGCCCGCTACAGAGAGGGACTTTAGGACAAAGGAACCAGCTGACATGAGAAATCACAGTAACGTGCAGGTCGCGCTTCATATCCTGACCGCGCTCATCGAAAAAGTTCCGCGCGAGCTACCCATTTACGCCCTTTCCGTCTTAACCGTGATCGAAACTGTTTTGCGATCGAACGAGATTTCTATGGTGGAGGATTCAATCGCGACTTTCGAGACGTTTTGCCGGCACCAAGAGATCGCAACGCTGGCGGCTGAGCAGGGAATCGCCCAAAAGTACAAGGAAGTCGTCCGGCTTTACGCTAGCTTCGCAGATCCATTCTCCGAATCGTATTCGCCTACCAAAGTCAGCCCTCCGGTATCAATTCGATGGAGAAATGCTGGACTCCATGCCATTAAGAGTGTGGTCAGCTCCGATGGCCTTGCCACGGACGGAGGAACCTCATTGAAGATTATTTTACCTGTTATTTTGGAAAATCTATATTCGAAGGATGAAGATGTGCTTGTGACATTGAGAGCGAGGCTTCAAGATACCAGGGACGGTGAGAATGATGGGGCTCGGCCTCGACGGATGAGCGTGACAACAGTACACACGGTGGATACAGTGGAAGCCGACCCAGCACTGGCAGCAGGAACAGCTGCAGACGTTGATCGGAAGGCAGAGATGGATGCCAGGTTCCTCGCTTTACGCTGCCTTGAGCAAATCATTGTGTCCGGCAGCAACCGCGGGCAAACGCGAATTGCGGCATCGATTATCCTACGATTTATCTCGAAGAAACAGTTCCCTCGGAATAATACAGGGGATCGGGCACTTGGAGAGAGCCGTGGTGGAAACTGGGCTACTTCTCTTATTGAATTGGTCGCAAATTGGTGCCCCGTGCAGGTCCGATTCGTGATCTTGATGACAGCCATGGACATTTTGCTGGATACAAACCCCAAGGAGAAAGAACTGGACTCGTCATTCACTGTACTTTCTGTGGTGGACTGGCTTTTGAAGTCATCAGTCAACATGATTGGTTTAAGCGTGATGGATATCTTGCATGGTCTCATACACTACGTTCCGAAGATTCTGTCTCCTCAAGAGGATACCGATGCAGAAAAGAAGGCAGAGAACCAAGCTGACGCTCCGATTTTCATTTCCGACCGCAGAAAGAGCCTTCTCGCTCTTCTGGAACAGTGTATTGGAAACCTGGCTACCCATATCTACTATGGTGACCAGGTGGCAGACATGACAAGAGCTGTTCTCCGTCGCTTCAAGCCAACTGCTGCCAACCACGACAGTGCTGCGCAATCTACCTTGGCTACCGTGCATGAATCCACTGCATCCCCTGTCGCAACCACCCAATCTGCATCTGAAGCTAATGAAGACAAAGCCCACGGAGAGACGTATTCTCACGCTGCTGGCAAGGTAACAGCCCTTAGAGCTGTCAAGGCCATCTTTGTTGTTGCAAACTCGAAGAAGACTTTCTCCGAGTCTGAGACAAGAAATGTCGTTGGTATTCATGTCTGGGAAGGAACGCAGGGTCTTCTTCGGGATTCTGATCGCGATGTTCGCTACGCCTATGCTGAGGCTTTGTTGTCGTGGCTGCGCCTTGAGACCAGCAAAGACGATCTCAAAGTACGAACCGAGACGCCCAAATACGTCAAACCGTCATCGAAGCGAGAGCCAGAGAATACGGAGAAACTCAACCGACGGAGTACTTCGGCGCCAGGGAACCAAAGAGAAATACTTGCCCTGTCAGCACAGTCTTCCTTCCTTAGGCTTTTGCACCTGGCCATCTATGACTCTGCCCTCGAATCGGCATCCTCGGACTCTGAGATCATTCTATTGCATCTTCTCCTGGCAAGCCTTGTCGAGAACCTCGGTGTCAACGCGATCCAGTTCGGGCTTCCTATGATCCTGAAACTACAAGACGACCTTTTCAAGTCTGTTGATCTGGGTTCTGCTAAGGCCCGAGTCAACGTTGGAAGTCTTGTCCATGGTTACCTCCTAGCCGTATCAGAAAAGTTCGAGCTCGCATCATCTCATGCCGATGTTGAAATTCGGAATGAGATTGAAAAAAGACGGAGCAGGGGACAGTGGCTATCGCACATCCGTTTACCACCAATTGTTGTTCATGATATTTTCGCCGACAATGAAAAGGTCAATGAGGAAGATGCTGTTTCGTCCGACAGTTTGACGCCTTTCCGAAATGTCGAGGGACTAGTGAACGCCATTGATGAATCCTATCGCAAAACTATCTCTTCGCCACCACAAAGCCCCCCTACTTCGCCAGCCCGTGGCTTCAACTTCCCTGTGCTGAGTCAACCCCCATCATCCCAGCCGCAATTGGACGCTGGTCTTCCCGCGCTTGTCAAAGAACAGATGCTTTCCTCCTGGTCACGAGAGTCATGTCTGGCTGACATTGAGAAGGAAAGCGCTAGAACGCTCTCTCTCAGTGGATCTCGCGGCGGCACTATGTCTCGCACCAACAACACCAACACCAACGCAAAGGGTTCCCCCGCTGGCTCTGCTACTCACAATAATCGCCGAATGAGCGTACCAGAGGTCTCGCGAACCCCAGAATACAGCTCAAGCAGCCGAGGGTCCCCAGTGCGGGTTACCGAGCTACGCCGCGTGCTCTCAGTGAACAACGACAGTCAACAGCGAAAGCTCAGCCCACTTCGGGGCCACGTTGATGCGTCCAATGTCAGCGTTGTTTCTTCCGGCAGTGAAAGTCTGGTTAGTGACCACTTTTCTGTATCTGAAGTGGATCCAGATTCCGCGTCCTTCCATCAAAATGGCAAACATGCAGATGGGTCAGAAACTCCTCGCCCAGCGTCATACATTGCTCTTACGGGTGATAGGACGCCGACCGAGCAAACCAACGGTCTCAGTCGCGTCAACTCCGAGGAAATCCCACCTGTGCCGCCCATTCCCGCAAACCTATCTATTCCGGGTGGTTTTCCCAACGACTCTCAGCGATCTCTGCTTATTGACCGTCCATCTACTGCTCCGGATACACGCCCGAATGGAGAGCCATCCCAACTTCACACTCGCAACAAATCTCTAAGCCGCAACAAGAGCCGTAGTAGCAACAGCCTTGCTGCGAATGCCTCTGGTGCTTACCAAGAAGCCAATGGCGATTCTGCCCTGGACAATAGCCAACGAGACCAACTCAAGAAGCTCCTTGATGGATTCTTGGCGCCGGAGAACAGTCTCTTGGCCAATGGAGACCGTCCTTCAACCGCAACCAAGACGCCAATGAATAGATCCTACTCAACCCGTCGACAAGTTAGTGGCGGTGGCATTGGACGCCCGCCCTATTGAAACCCCTCCCAAGCCTTCGCACTCGCCCTGTATAGTTGATTCCGGCGTCTGGTTCTCCGGATATCCTCCTATTTTCGTTTGTCTTGCCACGCAATGTACATGTTATAATTCACTTTGCCTCTACTTTTCTTTTCAGCCGCTTGGTTCTGATCATTCGTGGGATCATTGTTCAAGAACGTCCTTCTGAATAAGATGATCTCTCATAAGGCCTGGTATTCGCCTTTCCATTCTCTCACTTGCCTGTTCTTTTCTTCTTTTGGTCTCCGCTTTCTTCCATTTTTCTCTTCCTCTTTTCCCTGGTACCTGATCTTCATCTTTTGATTCTATTTTCTTTTTGCATATGTTTACTCTTTTATCGACCCGCGTCCGGTTTCGCTTTTCTTATTTTTTTTCTTGTCCTTGTTGGATGGAGCGATGAATTCGCCGCGGGTATTGTACCTAACTACGCTCAAGTTGTCAGTAGACACAAAATAGATGGTGCTAGAGTTGAAATGGACTAGTCTTTAATAAGTAGCTTTTGTTTGTGCTAGGCTGTAGTAGAATGCCTCCTCAGAGATGTACAAGCGTAATACCGCGACTTCTATGAGTTCCCAGGCGTGATTCATGCAGTTTGGCAGGCTACTTATGTATCAAATCATCCGAGGCAAGTTTACCAGAAGTAGACATTCGACTATGGTACTACTACTACTATAGCCTGCATTTCATCAAGGCACGATAATGACTGAGATAACATTAACAACATTTGAACTAGGCAAAGCCAGCGATTAATTCATTCAAACAATAGGCTGCTGCATAACCAGACCCGGCGACCGAATCCGATCCTCCTCGAACACCTCGGAAGCAACCTTCGAGCTAATTAGATCATTCTGCGTCGGACCAAAAAACTCCTTGAAGGTCGACTCCAATTCCTCTTTAGAGATCTGCATATGCTCCCCAGCAACAGTCCTAAAGTCCAACTTATTCCTCTCATCCAAACTCCTCAACCCAATCCAATCCTCCTTATAAATCCTCCTCTGCTGCAAAGGCGTAACAGTTCCATCCGTCCCATTAACATCCGCAAAATGCGCCGTCTCCTTCGGCACAGCAACACTATCATTTCCAAACATAATCATAACAAATAAATTCAAACTCTCCAACCTCCTCTTATAAATATCCTTCTTCTCCGCACGCTCATTATTAATATCAGCCAGAAAGTTACTATACTCCAAATAAGGCTCCAGCTCATTCATATCACGGAAATACTGCGCAGGAACAATATGCCCCTGGACGAAATCCGCCCATGTTCCAGATTGAAGCACACTTTCCGCAGCATTACAGAACCAGTCGGTAAGCTCGCATGATTGGAACTGGCTAATTCCGTTATGTTGGCTGCCGAATGTGACGAGGTTATGGACGGGCGGGTTATTGCAGCGCTCGATGTAGCCGCGTAGGAACTGGCCTCCTTGTGAGAAGCCGAGGGCGTTTATTGCGGGGGCGCTTTGTAGGATTTCGTCGGATGCTAGTTGGGTGCAGACTTCGTCTATTTGTTCGGAGACGTTGCCGAAGAATGTGGCTTGTCTGTCGCCGGATCCGGAGTCTGAGAGGTGGATTAGGTGTACGTGTGTGTTTGGGTTGATTGATTTTGCGAGTGAGGCGACGTCATTCAGGCCGTCGCGTTCGAAGTTGTCGCCTAGGCCGTGCCAAATTACGAGCGGGAGTTGGGTGCTGTCGGCGTTGGTTGACTTGGGAGTTATTGAAAGCGACAGGGTCTCTGTTGCCAGTGAGGCGATAAGAGGGAGGATCTGTAGCATTTTGCGTTCAAGATGTCCAGAGGGATTGGAGGTTAGAAAATGGGAAGACGATCCCGTTCCAAGGTTGGCTTGTATGAGCTGAAGTGGATCCTGGGGGTGGATAAGTATGTCGTTATCGGCACGTGATACTAGTAGTAGGCCCGCTGTTCACGGGAAGAGTGTGAAGTGGTTGGACAGACAACAGTCATGAAGCACAATGTTGTATTAGTGAAGAGATTTACGTTTCGCACTTGTCGTCATTTTTTTTTTTTTTTTGGCATGGTGAAATATGTTACTAGCATGATAGTTCCTATCTTTCAATTGGGGATGCAATCAAATGTGACGTGCTAGGCGGGTAAGCCCGGGAAGCATTTATATAACGCTATCCAATGAAACACAATAAGGGTAGTACATCTTCAGGGTCGCTCGTGAAATTTGGGGCCATCCACCCCATCGAGTTCAACAAGTTGACCGAATATTTTGACTGCCGTTGGACGAGGCGCAACTTTTGTAACATTCAAGGACGGGCTCAGCGGGACTGTGCGAGGGATCTCATGAACTACGGGGCCTTGAAGGTTGCTGCCGCGAGTATTCAGAGGACTCCTGGAATGTGAAAGTGGTCGCGGACATGGAAGCCAGCTTGCAGATTGGAAAACATCTGTTGATTCCGGTATATCGGCTGCATCGGGTGTATTGATTGCATCGGCAAGGATAAGTGTGGGCGATGGGGCAGGTATTCCATGGAAACTACGCGATAATTCGTAGGGGAACTGTTGATAATGGACTGGCGTGATATTAACTTGCAAGTCCTCTGCAAGTGACTGATCGTCAATGATAAAATGATTTGATTTTGGTAGAGATGGGTCATATTTATTGCTGCATGAGATTGCTGGGGATGTGCTTTGAAAGGGTTCCATTGGAGGGTGGGGTGATAGAACGTTGCGCAACTTATAATCTGCGCGTGATTCATGACATGAATTGATATCAAGAGTGTAAGTTGCTTCTGTGTTGCGCTCGTTGCTTAAGCCCTGTGGCTCTTGTGTACGAAGTGGCGCACGGCTGTGGCTCGGTGGCAGTGAGAGTCGACACGAGGCGAACTTCCTTGGAGTTTTCTTCACGGGCCTTTGGGGGACTACTAAGCTTGATGAGAGGGGTGAAGTAAGCACTTCGTGATCTAGAAGCATTGAACGGGATGATTGGAGAGTAGTTGGTGTTTCATTCGCCCCCAAGTGAGGACCAGCAAGTTGGCCATTGATGTGAACTTTAATTTGTCCCATGTCTTGTTCAGGAGCAACGTGACGATATTTGAACAACTCTGGTAAATTTGGGCCTGTGTGGTCAACTGAAAGACGTTTTCGATCGCTGTCTGTCAATTTTCGCCGTTTCCCGAAATGCTCACGCTCCTCCGCCGACGCAAAGCTGATCTCCAGTGGACGTGCCACCGACAATCCCGCCCAATCTTTTTGTTGCAGAAGAGCGTGTTTCAGTGAGGATGATTTTGTGGTGGGTTTGAGCACATCTGGCTCGGGTTGAGGTGCATTGGATGTGGTGGTTCTAGATCTCAGTGACGTATCCCGAGTTAGTATAGCCATGCGGGGAACTTTTTTCTTTTCAATGCCCCGTCATAATGATACGATCATGCAAGTATATGCTATTTCTTGTGCACTGACTGGTTCGCTGCAGGAGCTTTCTCTTGAGGTTGAGAAAATGAGAGACCTGGGAAACTGGGAAACGACAGTGGTGGAACAGACGCCGTGTGGGCCACTTGACGAGATTTGGTGAAGCTCTCTCGCTGGTTTCTCGACCAGGTGCCCGGTCGTGACGAGTGTCGGCGCAACTGGCCTCCTGTCCAATTCATTGCTCGAGCTCCCCGAGTATCAATCAAATCGGCCGTTGAGTGATCCAAGGTTCATCCTCGGGATCAGTGGAGACGATCGACTCGAAGAAGCTGGAAACCCGCTAGACCCGAACAGGCAAACCGCCAAACCGCACAAACACAGTCACATGACCAGCCGCACAAAATGACGATTTCCATTTTCTCGCTTTTCTCTTCCTCCTATATCAGATGGATGGTATTGCTTATTGCTCAACAGGGTGTTTACAACTCATCAGCTCCACAGGTAAGCCGTGTTTCGTTTTGAAATCCTGTAATATTTTTGGGGAGGAAATTCATTTATTTCTTTTTGCATTTTTCTTTTCCTTTCTTCTTTTGTTTGATTGCGAAGATCCGTGCTCTCCGACCACCGGAATCTTTCGTCTTTGAGTCTCCTGATGAACAAATCACCAAAAGCATAGTTCACCTGAAATCTCCGGATTGCTGAACGAAAAACTTGATCCATCTTTCACCTTGTCTGAAATCGTCTCAAAGTCTTGTTTATCTTGAACTGCATTTGCATTTGCTTTTTTTTTTTCTGAGAATTCCCATCGCTGACTTCCAGAATAGATCCACTTCACGCAGATTCTGAAGGGACCAGGACGCCCAACGCTGCATTGCTGCCCAACGTGGGTCTACTCGCCCCGGCCCGCACCTTCGGGAACCAGTTAGATAGAAAGAATGTCATCAGCCTTGATTTTGAGTCTTTGCATTTTGTGATGTCTCCAGCAGGAGGGTCTGTGTTGTCACCGTAATGTAGTCGCCGTGTCGTGGTTGTCCAAGCTGTCACTGTACATGTAGACAGCCTCTTCCCGTGTGGACAGCCAGCTTTACAACCTCCCCTCATCAGCTGCATGATTTCATTCCGTAACTGTCCGACGTGGACAACTCTCCACCAAAGAGATTCCCTGTCCACGCGCGGAGAACCTGCCGATCGTCCAAAAAGGACATCATCATGCAGCGTCAGCCCTGAACGAGTCTCCAATCATCATCCTCTACGTACATTGCCAAGCTAGACAGACGCTGACTTAGTCTCACCGCTAGAACCTCCCGTTCCTTCTCCTCCACTCGGAGGTGTCCACTCACAAACCTACACTGCAGATGCCATCACCGCCAGTCGCCAGCACTGGTTCTCGCTGGTGCCAACACTGTCCTGCAACCTGCACGCTGCGAGCCTGGCACACGCCATGTTTGAGTTGGCCCCACCCCACTTTCCGAAGACCGCTGGATTTTCCCCCCTCACCCCCTATCCCGTCGTACTACTAAATAGACCATGCACCCCCCCCCCAATCCTCCTCGAGTTCTTTTCTTTCCTCTTCTATCTATAACCCAGGATACCCAGTATCACACACGACTTGGTTTAATTTTGACCAAATACTTGCGTCTATTACTCTTCAGTCTATATATACCCCCCCACAACCTTGTACCTACATCTTGCCACCGTCTGGAACTTCTTGGACACCTTTTTTTTTTCTTGTTTATCGAAAAAGATTCTCCCTGGTTTATTTTGCCCAAAGGATTTCTCCACTGCCAGCCCTGGACAGGATTTGCTTTGTTATTTCCCAGGCTTCTTTTTAGTCTGCACATCTCCCGCGTCGACTCGACACACTCTTGAGGTAGTCCCCATCACATTTTCCTTGCACTGTCTTTGATTTCTCTCGTCTCCTATGCGATTTCATTTCTCTGCACTCTATACTGGACCTGTACCGTCGCCATTTTGTCTGCCCTGGATTTTCGACAATTGCATGCCATTGCAAAACCCAGTTCCCATGGATTCCCTGGACTCTTGAAACTTTGACTTGACCTGGATGTTTTAACCGGTTTATTCTGCTATCATGGCAGCTCCAAAACTGGAAAAGAATAATGCTTCTTTTTCATGGATAACTCTTGGGCGCCGGTCGCCATTGAGTGGACTCTTCTTCTGAAGTGCTTAATGTTGCACGTTCTATCGGAACCCAACCTATTTTCTGGATATTCTTGCCTTGATTATATACTGCCTGGATCCTTAATTATTTCCCCTTTGGACTCCCTTCACCCAGACCTGGTGTGATGTGGAATTGGACATACTCCCTGGACATACTACCTTCCCTTACTATGGACCGTCTCTAACCTGATGGATCATCTACCTTAAACGGACTCCCCAACACATGCACCTGGATTTATACCGTTGATACATACCCTGGACAAATAATGAATAATCCCTGGAATCTTTTGACCATTTTGACCAAGGCCTGCTTTCTTTCTCCTGGCCAAATACTGAAGGAGCCGCTTCAATACAATGGATGTGTACCTACTACCTAGGTTACTCTGAGCTTAATGTTGCTCATCCTCAATGGAATGAACTATCTTCTTGCACAACACCTTATCAAGGCCACTGACCAAATGGAATCAGTCATTCATCATGCCTATGCTGGCTCGCCCTGATTGACTGCTTGATATATACCCACTGGATCCTCACTGTTCCTTGTTACTTGACACCGACTAGTAGCTACCTGGCCAAGATGCACATATGTCCCTGCAAATGGAACTACTGGATATAGGCCTTACACCGAATACCTGGACTGCGATACACGACATGGGAGACTTATCCTAGGACACCTTTACCATTCCGGCGTGAATTATATTTGTTCTCCATCTGACCTCGGTGTGTCTAGCTGCCGACCCACTTCGAGACGAGAACATACTTGCTAACGGCTCACAGGTTGACAACAAACTACCCTTTGGCCCTTGGATCTCCATGCACGCTTTCTTTGATTCTTGCTTTCTCTTTGCATTTTTCTTTTTCTTAAATTGCAACTTCTATATAGATGTGATTGTAGATGACTGACTTGATGATGCTTTTTCTTTACAGTTACTTTTCACACACACAATCACACAATGTCTCCAAGGACCAGCACAGACCCTGAGCGGGCCCCTCTCTCCAGACATACCTCCATGGTTCACGGAATGACAAATATGGCCTCAAGAACACTCCAGGATGATGAAATGTCGAGCCATGACAACTCGTCATTATGCTCAAGTATTACCACAAGCCATGGAAACCCCCAGGAAATGAAAGACTGGAATATGAACACTACAGAATCTTATGATCAGGCCATCTCTACCAAGGAATCTCCCCAGGTGCAAATGCTTTCTTTCTCGCTGTCTCAACAGCTGATGACCCCCACGGTCGGACCAAATGATGTGATGTACGGAGGTGTGGACTTCCCAGCAGTCCCTGACGTACATGACCATAATGAACTGCCCCGGGATTTTTACTCCTTTGTGGATCTCTCTTCCATGGATAATGATGTTTGTGGTGTACAGACAGGCACACCGGATGATGCCCTGTCTGTTGCTCACAGCTCCCACACTGATGAAGGTCACTTTATGACAGGGCCTGATTCATGGAATGCCATGATGTCTGAAAGCCAATACCCTGGAACAACCCTGGACCAACTATCATCAAGTCTTTTCCAGACTGTGCCCGTTTCCCCACCCCTGACAGAAGCTAGCAATGACATTCCCATTACTTCTTCATGCGCACACCCAGGATTTCCTTCTTTCATGGCTGCTGATGACAGCTTCCTCGGAGATTTCGCCTCAACATCACCCATTGCAAACCAAGGAATTAACCCAGCGGAACCACTTTTCCCTAACACCCCCACTCCTCTCAGTGAGAAGGACCCGAACAGGTAGGCGAGAAAACAAGCAAAGCTGCAAACAAAATCCCTCGATTCCAGTTCTAATCATATTGCCCCTCAAACAGGACCATTAGGCCTTCTAAGCCAGCTCGTCGGTCAGCTTTGTCTGGTGCTGCCCAGTCCGATATCAAGGCCGAAAAGGAATTCTTCCCATCGTTGTCCATGAATGAACCAGCCCGCCGGAGTTCCAAGGATGGATCTGAATCTCGCAACCCGCGAGAGCACCACTATTACTCCCTCGCTACCCACAGTGACGGAAAGTACTATTGCCCATTTGCCAATGGAGAGAAACCATGCAACCACCCGCCCACCACGCAAAAATGCGCTTACCAGCAAGTCCCCCTTCAAGCTTACAAAAAATGCTCTAATCAAGAATCTAACCGTTTTCGCCTTTACAGCAAGTACCTGGATTCTCACCTGAAGCCCTACCGCTGCAAGGTTCCAGCCTGCGTCGGTAATCAGCTTCGTTTCTCTTCTAACGCATGCCTGTTCCGCCACGAACGTGAAGCCCACGGACTACATGGCCATGGAGACAACCCTCACCTTTGCCTCTGGGAGGGGTGCGAGCGATCTGTTCCCGGATATGGATTCCCACGTAGATGGAACCTTTACGACCACATGCGTCGTGTCCACGACTACGTCTCCTCGGAGCGCCACAGTTCTCCTGAAACCTCTCCAGTGGCCACCATGCCATCCAAGAAGAAGGAAAATAACGCTACCAATGGTCGCAAGAGAAGAAGTATCACTGGTCCCACTCCGGCCCCAACCATGAAGCGCACTCGCTCCATCCACAACCAGGCCCCCGCAAAGGCCGTCCACACCTCCGCTCAGCATGGACAGCGTCTCCGCACCGCGGAACACAACTACTACAAATGTCGCTCGCGCCTTATGGAGGAACTCGGAAACATCAGCCCACAGGATACTTCTATGCATGAGAAGGTCAATGCCAGCCTTCAGGAACTCTTCACTCTCGGCCTCAACTACCGCCAGATTGAAGCCAGCCATATTTCCCACATGCCCAACGGACTGCCCGCTTGAATTATCTCTTGTTCGGAATCTGTACACTCCACTATCTCTTCTTAACTGAAACAGATATCCGGATACAGTGACCTTGATCGTTTTTAACATTTCTGCGGAGGATTGTTTTTCTTTTCTCCTTATAACCTACCCTGGATGAAAGCGCGTATTGAATTTTCGCGCTACTTTTTTCGAATACCGGATCTGGACCTGTTTAAACATATGAATTCCACGGAATTGACTGCATTATATTGATGCAAATAAAGTGCGGCGCCGGGGCACGTTGCCCCAGTTCAGGAAGCCGCCAGGCATTGCCAGAAGGACAAATTCCGAGGATCTTTGCGCTGGAACCGGGCACTCTGGCTGCTTCCCCTTGGAGAATCCTAACTGCCGATGAAAACCGTTTGCCATGGAAAAGGCACAGGAGCCCCGCCATTCACTGGAATGTGATCGGCATGAAGAATCAGGAGCCATAGACAGGAACACTGCTATGTGTTCCAAATACACCATAACAAAACCACCAAAGAGAAAAAAAAAAAAAAAGTGAAAGAAACAAAGACAAAGAAAGAAATGGAGGGGAGACGGAAAACCTCAAAAAAGAAAACCATGTTGAGGAATTGTTTATAGCAAAGAGGCTTTTTGTTGATATTCGATATTTGTGTTTGCCAGATCGCGTTGCCTTTTATTGCATAGTTTTGATAGTGGATAATTGATTATGGATTTGAGTTTCAAAATATTCTTCAGTAGATTCGTTATAGGTATACACAACCTTGGAAGCACTGAGTCTGAATATGTAAGCAAAGAGCATCATGATTCAATGTTCCAACCTTGGAAGGTACCTCAAGTGCTATGTCCAGCCCTTCACGTGCAGTTTTACAACGGAAAACTTGAAGACGAGGGCCGACAACTTCAAGTTCAACATTGTTGAAGGCACACTGATGCCCTGGTTCACCAACCCACTCTAGTATTTCTCGCTGAAAAGAACCCTACGGTCCCCAAGGCCCAAGAGCATTTCCTCCATTTTCCCTAGTACCAAACCCGGCACTCTGCGATAGCATGATGTGCCTATCGGTCTCATCGAGGACCCGATCTCCCCAAGACTTTCTTGCTGAGATAGCCTTTCATGGTAAAGTTCGTAAAAATTTGGCAACACCACATCCTCAGCATATAATGCCTTAATGCCAGGTGAAAGAGGACGCTATTCAAGCATACGACCTTGTGAGAACTTCTGTGAAGCCGGTTCCGAATGTGTCTAGAGTGTCTGCATACTTCCTCCTCAGCACCAGACATTGTTCCCTCTCTCCTAACACATTAGGGGAGACTGAAGTCGAATCCTTTCGACTCACTTCTGGTTGCGAATTCCATCAGCTGAATATCTCTGATACCGACAACGGAGACATCGCAGAGAGCGTATAGGGCATCGGAATCGGAGCGGATATCGAAGATTCCTTTCAGTATTTCTGGAGACTCAAGGACGGACTTGAGAGAGATTCCATCGGCGTTGGCTGTTGAGAAAGCATCGTGTTCAAATGTTTCAGTCGGAGTACATCGATCAGATAAACTGTTCTATTGGATGGGATGTTTACCGATAACATGGAAATAATGCCATCTCGATCTAGCTTGACTCCTCCTAAATCGATGAACAGTGTAGGAACTTGAACGTTGGATTCAAGACTGCTTGCACTAACAGTAACCGTTGCGTCAATGAAAGATACATAAGTAGGAGGGAGGTGGAGTTCACTGAGATGATTTCAATCTCGCACGATGATTCAGTAGACATGATGACTTTGGAATTTGGAATGTGGATTTGCGCGTGGGAAAAGTGAAGCCAGAACTGGACTGGCTTTTATCCACTATACATATACATACTCATTGCTCCAGGTGTGCTCACCTGTAGGAATCATCCGGTTTTATAGCAAACATTGAAGCAGTGGATTCTTGGTTACATGCATTTGTCATGCCTGGAACATTTGAACCTTGGAAGTTTCTTTTAAGTCTTATGAAGGCTTGAACAGGCTATATATAGTATCGGAGTCATTAGTGTAGATAGGTAAGGATGAAAGATCACTTCCAAGGTTCAATGTTGAGCATATGTGTACGGATGCAAATGAAATAAAGCAACCTTTGAATGTAGACTTCATGGTAGTTCAATGTTTGTCTTTGGGTTAAGGTATAGGTAGAGACATCTGGATGCACAGTGTCTAAAACTTGAACTAAAACTTGAAGGACGTTCGTTATTCAATCTTTTTGAAAGTTGAATGGGTACAGCTTGATATCTGCATGTGGAGTGTGCAGGTTAAACTTGAAAAGGGTTTCTAAACACTTGAGTCCATGGGATGTAAATTGAAGCTTGCATCAATTAAGGAAGATGTGAGAATGTATGTCAGCTTCCAAGGTTCCTTACCTACTTAAGGCATTATTATGTATTGTCCAGAAAGAGAACTTGAATAGACAAAATGCAAAATGTCATAATACTTTTTTTAATCTCGTAACTCATAATCTCCATCTATGTGCAATGCATATATCAACAATAAGGACACTCCAAAATGCCTCAAGAATCATCCTCATCACCCCCAAAGCTTGAATTCAAAAACCTCACAAACGCATCCGCAACCTGATCCGCCGCCAAACCACCATCTCCACTCCCATATCTCCGTCCAATGTAAGACCGATTAAGACTAATCCATTGCCTCCTCAATCTTTGCAATCGCGGCAACGCAAGAATACCCCCCGCACCCGCAAGTTCATCCGTAGTAGAAGTGGTAGCAACATGCGCCGGGACAAAAATCTTAACCTCCGTTTCAGGAACCTCAATCGAGATACCTTTTCCATCCTGACTCTGGGCAACAGCAACCTCCGCGGAGGGATTATTTTGTGTAAAATTGCGGATAGCAGTTACGATCGCCGAAGTACATTTTTCCATACTGTAGAGTGCGCCAGAGTCCGTTGAGACTGCTTGGACGGTAGCTTGGTGCTGGACTACTTTGGGACGAGAGAGGCCACCGCCACTTCCGCCGCGGGTGAATGAGGTGCGGGTTGTGGTGACGGATGCCGCTGAGGAGAGGTTGGTGTTGGATAGGGAAGATGTCAGGTCTGTCATGGGTGTCACGGCTGGTGTTTGAGCGGAGGGGAGGATAATGCCGGTTAAGGCGTGGAAGATATCTGCTATTGGGGGAGTCTCGTCGGCCCATGGAACTGTGAAGAGTGGCTTGTCCCAGCGGCTGTGGGTTGATGGTTCTTCGTAACGGAAGATAAGGTTGTTAAGGAGCTCTGACGGGTAGGCTTCTTCTTTATCGGTGGTCGTAGCGAAATCAGAGGCATTAGATTCGGAGTCGGGGTTCTTTTCAACGGCATCACGCTTGAGTCGGGCGTCGTTGTTCGCGACACACTGATCGACTGGGGTTCCGACATGAACCTATCTCATGATTAGTGGTATTCTTGGCTTTTTACAGGGAATGTAGATAAAAGCATACCACACAGCATGTTGTTCCTGCAGCTTTCGCTTCACACCAGAGCTGGTATCTCCATCCTTTGATATAGTTCATTCCATCCAGAATTACGATGCTGTCTCGTGTCATGTGGCGCTTTGCGCGAGCATAGGCCACACCACGGGCCTGCTTCTCTGTGCGCGCATGGTCGTAGGCAATTCGCGTATTCGAGCTGTCGTGGGATGGAACGATATGGACTTTGAATCGAGACTTTAAGGTGACAGGTGAGGTGGTGTCTTGGGATTCGAAGAGTTCATCTTGCGCCTTCTCGAAAAGCGAGGCCAATTGGTTGGCGCGGTGGGTAAGACCGGAGCAGGGGTACCCGGTAAGAATAACGAGCTAATTATATGTAAGTAGGCTGTTTCGAATGGTGCACTAGAGCTGGAGGGTACTGACTGGCATTGTTGATGGTGACGTTCTGGTGGTGTTGGTTGCGGCGAACTTTTTTTTCCCGCGGGGTTGAGCCATGTGACTGCGGGACAGCGGCGGGCAGATCTATAGGATGGCCCTGCTGATCTATAGATATCGACATTGGAATCGACCGTGAAATCAATGATTATTCGCAATAAATATACTTGCACAAAAAGCCAATGGAATTAATTATTGCAAATGTTTATTTTGCGATTGGATATGCGACATGCAGAGGCTCAAAGAGTAGAAAAAGCGCCGCAGGAACTCATGTCAATTGGCGTGGTCTATCAATTGTCTATATAACTTTTGTGCACTACTAGTATAACTTCAAGTTCGGTGCGAAATTGCAGGGTATCAATTCAAAGGTTAAGCATTGTTCTCCAATTGCTCAGGTGCCCATCGAAGCTCATACCCAAAGACGGTTCTTCGCAATCTCTCATCCTAGAAGTCGTTAGCCACATGTGACAGCCGGGGATGGAAGAAAAGCACTTACACCAGGGTCATCTTCAAACAACACATCATCCATAAGTTTCTCAAAGATCTTAGTCACAGTAAAGCCGCTAGATTCCGCCAGCGGGAAGAATTTCTCCGTCTGCGGCAGCAACCAAGGCTGATAAGGTGTGAAGATGACCAACGCAACAGCATTGGGATCCTTCTTCATGCTCATCTGCATGGTCTTGATCAAATTCCCGTGCTCCCGCCAGCTATAAACAACATCGGCCATGACCAGAACATCGAACCCAGATGGCTTCTCCCCATTGGTCGCAGGAATGTGAGCCAGGAGGGGCTCGATTGTGTTACCCCATTTATACCCCTCCACATACAGCCGTGATTGAGACGGAACCTTATCAGCGGATAGATCAGCATTATATTGCATGTTGTTCACCAGGTCCAAATCCGGATAATCGGTCATAACGGTCGTACGAGCTCCGAGAATGGCGCTGACAATGCTGGGGACACCGGCTGCCGCTCCGATCTCAAGAACATCTTTGTTGCGGATAAGGGAAGCCGCTCGCTCTTCCATATAGTGGGAGCTGGTTCGACCAGCGTTCCAGAGGAGGTTTCCCTATCCATTGATGGGCTGATTAGTTCAATTCAGAGGGGGCAGGTTTGGGAGTCATATGAGCGGGGATCATACATAGAGCGGGTGGCTGCCCACCAGACGCACGCGCACAGTTTCCCCCGATAGCATCTGATGCTCGGCAAATGTGGGCTGCTTCTCTTCCGGATAGAACCCCTCGGGGTCCTTGAAGAGGTCCCCCGTCTCAAAATCGTCCGCCATTGTAATTTATAACTTGAATGCCCCTCGTTACTGGAAAGGAAAGAAAAAATTGTTATCGATTGGCTTATCGGGGCGGGGAGTTGGTGCCTGAGGCGTGCATGGATTGGCCCTGTTCGGGATCCGCTCGGTCTGATTGAGCTGCAGTTCATTGTATTCATTATGTATTGTTCTTTCATTGGTCTCTGTCGATTTAAAGCATTCTTCGATCTTGAGTCATTTACATGGATACCAGTTAGAACTGAAACGGGATGACTGGGCTTGAAAGGACTATAGCTATTGCTTTCCCTGGGCTTCATTGTCTACAGTGTCAATGGCCGCCTGCTACGAGTTGAGCAGGCTAATTTTCTCCTACATTCTCATCGGTATACTGTAGAAGTTTCATCTCCCTGTGGCGTCCAATAGGAAGCGTTATCTGCTAAGCGTTCATCCACCAGGATATCAATTGATACACATGTCCCGGCCGAGGCAAGTGGTGGTAATACACGTATGTAATTTGCCACTTCTCGGTGTCGGCGGGTGTGGAGAGAAGTGGAGATACACGGTAATTACGCGGTTAATCATCGGCCCCTCCGGAGATCGCAAAGACAAAAATGGAGGAATCACCATCGTTCTTTCCTCCTCCCGCGCTCTCCTCTGATCTTTGTTCCTGCCCTTTTCTCAGACCATCCTTCTCTACGTGATCTGAGATATCTCCGTCTCCTGCTTCTCCCCTATCATCCTTCCCTGTCGTCGGTCCTTCTGATTCCATCATTTCATCTCTGTCTCTTTTTTTTTTCCCGCCCCGATCTCTTTCATATCTGACGCCATCGAAGCCATCCGTGGGGCTGTGATAGTGAACGCTATTTGTCTCCCGCGGCTCTGACTCGAGATCAATCCCTACTCATCAATCCTACGGCCCCAGCGTCATTATTCCACCCCCACATCGCCTCGTTTTTGCGCCCGCCAAAAAAGTAGTTCCGCCCAAAAAGCAATATGGATTCATCCCAACCAGCCCAGGTCCAAACCCCCGCGTCCACCTCCTCCCTTGCAACCACCATGTCCGCTCTCGCTCCCTCGACCAACCTACCTGGCGCTGTCTCTCAACCTGCCAACCCATTCGGTGCTCCATCGCAAACAAATCAGACACTCGCTGCTCCCTTGCAAACGACTTCCTTGGGCACCATGCAGCCCGTTCTCCCGGCTGGTCAGCCACTGTCCCAGAGACTGAACACGTCTTCCGCCTCAACATTACCAGTCGCACCACAGGGTATTAATCCCGATGCGATCCCACGATCGGAAACAGTACCCGGGACCCAACCCGCCGCGGAACTCTACCCGCATCAGGTTGATGGCCTCGGCGGTCCCAAGGCGACCGCGCCCTTTTTGCAGGACTTTAGTCTTGTAGCGGAGGCAGCCAAGCGGGCACAGATGGGGATCGTCATGCGCGACCTAGAGAGCGTGACGTTGTAATCCAGACGTCGATGTGCAGATTGTGCAGATGAGTGGCAAGGGGGCGAGTTCCTAGATGGGGACAGATACACGATAAAATCGCAATACGGATGGGCGTTGGCATCCCCTAGAGCATGAACAGGCTTTGATGCTCGGCATTTGAAATGCTGGTTTTCTACTTTCTATTTCTTTTGAAATTTGGGTGTCAATCGCGGGTTGATTCCTTGCAGATATGATGGCTTATGAATTCCTCCACGGGGAATGACATGTCACTTTGACTGTTCATATCCCTTTTTCTTTTCCCTTTTGGCGTTATTTCCATGACGGCGTTTTATTAGCTACGCGCTTGACCTAGCACACCACTTATACCACCTATCTATTTGCAATACATAAAATATACATGCCTTTTTAACTTTCCCTCCGCATGTTTATTGACTGAAAAATGGGTCGATGTAATATTTCAACATGCTTACAGTGTTTCCCCCGTCATCGACTGCACCCCGAATCAGAATGCGGTTGCGTGCTTTCCCCACTCCAGCTACAGACTGTCTCGCATGAACCGTAGGCTGATCGACATCAAGGAGAACAAATTCAACAAGTCACATCAGAGTGACATCCCCAAGCTAAGATGAAAAAAAAAAAAAAAAAAAACATTAATGAATATCACGCCCTAGCCTTCTTTTGTGGCCTCTCTGACTTTTCAACAACACCACTGGAACCTCTCTTAGCCTTGCTAAATAAGGCATCCAGTCTCTGCTGGCCCTGCTCAAGCCGCTCCTCCCCCTTAACCTTCTCACTCGCCAATACAGGCGGCAAGCCCCGCACTCTCCGCTTCGCATCATCCAATAATTCCACCTCTCGCTCCCGCTGTCCCTGCACAGTAGGTATCGACCACGACCCCGAGGAAACCGACTTATGCGCCAGCTTATACTTCGAGCCAGTTAAATGCGTCTCGTACGTATTCGCATCGATTTTTCTCACATGCTTGCCACTTCAATCAATACCGATTTCATGTATGGGGCAAAAATAGCCAAGAAAATTATTCACCTGATGTCCTACAATAAGCCAATGATATTCGGTCCCAACAGGCGCTCCACTTCCTTTCGGGGCATTCCGAGCTCGTCGTTTATTTGTTTCGTAGCCTATGCGCCAGAGATCCGGCTCTTCTTTGGTTTCTTTCCAAATGCCTTGGTCGTAGTTCCAGGTGTGCGAGCCGCCGATGGCCATGCCGGAGTATAGTTGGCCCTTGTGTGTTTTGATGGAGTTGTAGTTAAGTTTGCGTGCTCGGGGGTATTTCGGGGACGTGACGATGTTGTCGGCTAAACCTTCTTCTAGTGCGTTTTCTTCTTCATCTATAAGGATGAGGTCATCTTCGGGGAGGTCGTTGTTTGGTGAGCTGAGGTTGTTGGAGCTCGAGAGAGAAATTGACGGAGAGGTGGCCATTTTTTTATGGATGGTTATTTGTAGACTGAACTTGAATTAAGCACTGCACAGGTGGCAGACGAAGAGTCATTCGGAGCAGAGAATATTGATTAGTAGTTATTCAAATGTTCAAGATCATTTATGGCTGGACTGTGTCGTTTTATCTAGCACTAGTAATGAGTAGGGTACATTTTCATGATGTCATGTTGATGTTATAACTCACACCATAGTTTTTGAGATACATAAACATAAAAGCCATGGAGATTCCAAGGTTGGATGTTCCCTTTCGCCATGAGGGAAAAGCACAAGGGAATGCACATGTGGTTCTGCACAGCTAGCCATTTATGTTGGAATGGAAGCTAGTTTTTGAATGTAGATTGACCGAGGACCTCTTACGTTTCTCCAAGGTCGCCAGCGATTTACCCTCGTCTTTCAAACCAAGAAAGACATTACATCTGGAGACACTGTACCTATGATGAAACAAGTCAGCAAGAAGAGAATGCAACTATACTTTTTCCATACTATATCCCCCGCTTGCCCTAGACCGGCATCGGGTCTCGACTCGCACCTATCGCACCTCCGAGTGGCCCCCACAACGCACACGGCGCGTCAGGCTCCGAGCCCGAACTATAAGCCCTAAGTCAGACCAGAAGAGTATAAAAGCCCAGTCCATTTCCCCTAGTTGAGGGATTTTCTCCTCTTTGAATCTCAGCACTGGCATTACAATACTACTATACTTCTACTTCGGAAAAAAAAAAATCTATTCTTCACTATGGCTGACTTCGATGTTGATGAACAAACAAAACGCCTCGCCTTCACAAAGAAGAATTACCGCAATGTCTATCCTGCCATCGATCCTACTCGCCCGGAACTTGCTCAGACAGGCAAAATAGTCGTCATCACTGGCGGCAGTCGTGGCTTGGGACGTTTGGTAAGAAGAGAAGCTTTTTTTGGCTGTCTTTTTGCTTAAGAGGGTTCAATGCTGATAATACTGCAGAGCTTTGCGGCCTCCTTTGCCCGCGCAGGGGCAGCGGCTATTGTGCTCATCGGCCGCTCTGACAGTGGCCTCGTCGACACTGAAAAATTAGTCCTCGAAATAAACCCGGCGATAAAAGTCCTCCGATTTGCCCTCGATACCACCGACGAGACATCCGTGAACAACGCCTTTCAAGAGGTCGTGGCTCAAGTTGGTGTTCCACACGTCTTGGTCAACAATGCGGGGAATTTGGCTCCTCTCGTCACCACCGTTGAATCGAGCTTGGATTCATGGTGGCAATGCCACGTCAGTATCTTACATCCTCTCTACCAAGATCACTCTATTAACAAACAATAGGAGGTCAACATCAAGGGAAGCTTCCTAGTTACCAAAGCATTCATCAAAGCTACTGGATCTACTCCCTCCGCCCCAACGACGATTATCAGCGTGACATCTTCAGCATCTCTTGGATGTGCACCAGGAATGGGCGCTTATTCCATATCGAAGCTTGCCCTCGCGAAACTAATGGCTTACATTGCATCTGAGCATCCCGCTATCACGGCTGTATGTCTTGACCCTGGTATCATTGCAACCGAGATGGGGAGCAGTGTGCCCTTTCTTGCACCGTTCCTCAATGATACACCGGAATTGGTCGGTGGCTCTGGTGTGTGGCTGGCTAGCGGCGATAAGAAATATCTCTCTGGAAGATATGTGTCTTCCAACTGGGATGTCGAGGAGATTGAGCGACGGAAAGACGAGATTGCTGCTGAGGATCAGCTAAAATTTTTCATTAAGGCAAAGTTCTCTGACTACAATGATGTGACTGTTCAGTATTAAGCTGGAGGCTCAAGAGCATTTGGAAATTTATAAACAATTGTTTTATCTCTTGATCCGTTCCTCTTTTCGATGAAGATCGTGCCAAGTGTGGGAATTTCCTTTTTACGCTACTATGCCTCCATGGGTTTCAGCGCTGAGAACCAAACCTCATGAGAATACACTCTAGTTTAGAGTATTGCTGCATTTCAACTTGAAATTCCCAACCACCATGTCTCATCGTGGAACCATTCTCAAAAGACCTAATATCCCCACATAAACATTCACCACTAATGGTGATGCCTGAATGCGACCATCAACCTTTAACCCTAAATTCGCCCCAACTCCTGTATAGGCTCGAATATAGACTAATAGTCTATTTAAAGGGTTTAGTAAATTTTAAATCCTGTTTTTGACATTTGCCAAATCTCTCCTATCATGATTTTGAACCCTGCAGAAAAAATAAGCGCCTGATTCTTCGTGCCCCCTACCGCCGATCCTTTTCCCATGCGGAAGTGGGGGTCGTCTTGGCTCGCATTCGAGATGCTAATTATGCTGCAGCACTGCCCACATAACCTAGGCACCGCCTATGTGCAGATCTTACGTTTATTTTAGTCTATCCTGATTTTCAAGGCTATATAATAGTTCAATTCCAGGAGTCGAAAACTTGAAAGAAAGCATCAAAAACAAGAATTAATTTCCATCATCATGACTAGGGCGGACGACGATCGGTACACACGACCATTTTCATATTACCCTACCGAAATATCAATACGACCTAAACACCAAACAAGACTGGTGACTCTCGAGCCTGGGAGAGGCAGCGATCAAATACGCTGCCATCTCTCAGTGGAGAACATACGAGATGGTGGAATGGGCAATTATGATGCCCTCTCCTATGTATGGGGCGATTGGGTAGGCTGTGGTTACATTCGCGTGAACGGCATCCCGAATTTCCCAGTGACTCAAAACCTGTGGCGTGCTCTCCGAAGATTGCGCCGAGAGGATAAGCCTCTCCTTTTATGGATTGACCAAATCACGATTAACCAGGGAGACCAAGAAGAGCGAACCGAGCAAGTCAGCCAGATGGGTCGAATATTCCAGCAAGCGCGACGAGTCATTATTTGGCTCGGCGACGTTGAAAGATCTACTTCAAGTTGGTCGTTTGGAAACAACCCGCAAAAGAAATCACAGAAAAATATTTTGAAAGCTGTGAATGAGAACCCCGTTCATAATGTGCAGCCTTGGTGGACACGAGCGTGGGTTATACAAGAGTATATCTTGGGAAAAGAAGCGCCCATTATTATGTTTGGTCCTGACCAAATGGAATGGAAGGAAGTGATGGAATTATCAAAGAACGGAGGTATTGATGATGCACCATACAGGACGTGGAAAAAAGTAGTCGATCACCTCCGCTCGTATCAAGCCCTGAGAGATGAGAAAAAAGTCCATAGCCTCTTTCACCTCGCAACGGTCTTGTGCGATACTCAAACTAGGGTACCCCATGATAAGGTTTATTGTATTTTGCCTTCGTTGGTTCCTGAAGAGAGGGCACTCATCACAGTGGACTACAATAAGTCTTCTACGGAGGTGTTTTGTCAAGCGACATGGGCATCGATCTTCTCCAGCTCGCATTTATCAATTCTTTCACTGATAGATACATCTTTATCTAAGAGAATCGAGACCAATTATCCTAGCTGGATGGTAGACTTCACATTTCCAAATCATGATCGACCACTTCGTGCTCTCCAGGGGAAAGATGGAGACTGGAGTACCAAAATGCACGACAAGCTAGCCGAGCCCATAGACTGGCTCGTGAAAGGATTCCTACCACTTATATTCAACTTTGATGAATGGATCTGGTGTCAAAAATACCCGAAAACCTACGCCGAGCCTATATGGGATTCATCAGACTATAGAAAGCTAGTACTCACTGGCCTAGAGTTTGACGATGTCAGCCACATAGCCGAGGTCAAGACACCTCTTAAGCTCTCCACATTCATGACTGCCACTGGTCATATTCAATCCATCATGAGTCTCATTTCTCCAACTTCTACAAACGGAGTGACGGCATGGGTTGACGAGAAATCCTGGAGACCCATGGAAAGAGGACTCAGTGATTCCATACAAAGACAGATAACAAAAGAAAATCCCTATCAACGTGTCAACCAAGCCAACGTTCAAAATAAAGGCACTCCTTATGAGCCACCCACGGCTAACAAAGAGAATCTTCGAGTTTGGATGATCGATGCACTTTTTCGAAAATGGGACCAGATCGCTCGACCGAAAGGCGCGAAAAGGGTCTTCAGTCCGGCCATTTCACACGCCCTCGAATTGTTAAAGTCGAGCAATGGCCAAATGGACGGAAAAAGAGAGATCGTGGGGATTATAGCTTACTTTCTTAGAATGTTACTCCAGATGGATGCGCGTGGGTGCACTTTCTTTGTCACTGCATCGGGGTTTGTCGGCCTTGGACCAGCTGACCTTGAGAAAGACGATAAAGTCGTGTTGCTCTACGGAAGTCAGTTTCCGGCAGCGCTTCGTCGAACAAAAAATGGACTCTGGCACTTTGTTGGGTTTCTTTATGTTCGTGGAATTATGAATGAGGAATTTGTTCATCACTTCCCGGACATGGAATTGAAAGAAAACAAGTTTATTTTGGAGTGATCAAAGCTTACATCTTAATATCCGGCGCCCATATGATAGTGTACCAGTATCAAAAAACTCACAAACTCTATATTTTGAGCCTCAAGCTAGTTTACGTCTAATAAACATCCAAGATAATGGATTGAATATCACTTGCCCTGGTGTTACGAACTGTATTATGATGGAGTGTACTGGCTCTTTGATCTTGGAATGCATTGCTAGCTCTGTGTTTAGAGCCTACGTGACTTGGCTAAGGCGCGCACAGCAACCTTGGAATATTAAAAATCTGAAGAGTGCCTCAGAGGCTCTTCAGCAATTAATTTGACTACCTAGGTACCATACCCGCGTATATTCATACATCGAAGGCCTCCTTCAGTCGTATCTTTCCATCCTTCGAGCCCGTATCAATACGGCTCTCACATTTTTATCGCTTCAAACCACCTGATACAATCGTTCAAATGTTGGAGGCCTTCGATGTATTAATATACGCGGGTATGGTACTAGTAGTCAAATTAATCGCTGAAGAGCCTCTGAGGCACTCTTCGGGTTGTTAATATTGCTGTGCGCGCCTTAGCCAAGTCACGTAGGCTCTAAACACAGAGCTAGCAATGCATTTCAAGATCAAAGAGTCAACACACTCCATCATAATACAGGTCGTGACACCTGGGTGTGAAGAACAACGCAAAGAACATTGAAAAGATCATTGATTACAACACTTGACGGCTTGGAAGAGAAAACCCGAGCCAGTCTAAATTTAGAAGATGAGAATAAAGCCCATAACATGCTTTTCGAATGTTCTTTCAAGTGGTCTATGATCCAAAATGGCTCGAACCGTGGCTTGATCGAAAATTATCAAAGATTTCTTTTCATCAACCGTAAGAAAATACTAATAATGGATCCATACCACACACTGGTGAAAGCCTAAAGCCTAAAGTTCATTTGGCTAATAGCATTCGAGTCGTATTCTCAATTGCCGTGAAAGACTAGAGTCTCGCTTTGACGAGGCTCATGCACCATAGCATAGAAATTCCAAATATAAGAGGGCTCTAAACTCGAGTAAAATGAAATTGATCGCTTGATTGAACTCCACTGACCTTTTTCAAAGAACATTACATTACTAGTAGTCAACCGCATTCGCGCGCGTTTTCACCTGTGAAATGGCTGGCACAAAACGCAAAGTTCCAGCAGGTGGCCAGCCTGAGGGCGTCAAGAAAAAGAAGTTACGCAAAGACCACCCAGATATTCAAATTGAGAGGAAGAAAATCGATCTCAACACGCTTGATCTGGACAGTACAAGATACGTCGAGGAATGGAGACCGCCCCAGCCTCTAAATCAAATCGCAAGACCCGCAAAGAAAAAATGGACACACAAAAAAGCAAAGCCATTGGAAGATAAACAGAAATTACCGAAGGGTTGGACTCCAGAGGACCCGGACCTTGATCCATAGTATGAAGTTATTCACACAGATCCAGTCCCAATTTCCTTATACAAACACTGATCTGTATTAGTGACCTCGATGCTCAGATTGAAAGATGTAAGGAAAGGATAAAGGATAATATCATGCCTAACATATTCAGAATGAAGCTGGAAAGATTTCAGTTACAGAAATCTGTTGAAGGGTACGTAAATTCGATTTCATAAACCAGACGGATATCTATACATACGCTGAGCTTGTCTCCTTCAAGCTGTACTTATTCTTCATGAAAACAATGCCAACTGCGCTAACTCAACACATGCTTTCATTTATGCTGACGATTGATGCTCATCTTTCCAGGAAGGCGAAGGAAGGCGAGCCTGAAGGTCTTAGCAAGGAAGCTTACATGCGTATCAGCACGTTGAAGATGATGGAATCTGCGTTGGAGAACAAGTTACAGGAGGATAAATATAAGCAACTCCCCAATATTAAAGCTCTATTAGAGGCATACCGTGCGAAAAGGCTTGACTGGCGATCGGGTCTAGTCACATACTGGTCGAAGGGAAAGCAACTCTGCGAGCCAAGACCGCATGATTGGGATGAATTCGAGGTGATCAATGAGGCACATGAGGGGAGCAAGAGCTTTTGGATGGAAGGGGTCAGTACTACTCCATCCTTCCGAACTATTATTTAAGACATATGTATCAATCAGGAACTAAAGCAAAATCAAATAATAGCAAGGCTATTGTGGGCCACCGGCTGAAAACACGGTGAATGCATTCGTGTCGTGTCCACCTATACCAACTGCTATTCCGGACAGCACCGTTTGTGTATGACATATCCATTAATACTAGCCGACAACATGATTCTGATTCAAGCTTTATCTAGGTTGACATCGCGCTTCGCCTTCCGGGAGGCCAATGGTGGCATGAATTCACTTTTATGTGGGACACCGGTGCTGGGCAGATGGTCATCGGGGAATCTGACCTCAGAATGTTGACTGGAGCCACCGCCGCCACACAAGTGTTTCCGCAGGTTAAAGCCGTTCAACAAACTCGATTTATGATTGCGAATGGCGGGACCATAAATTGTTCAAGCATTCTTGTAGAGGCATGTTTCATTCACCAAGGCAAGACATGGACTAATTGGACCCGTATTCCAACCGCGATCATTGATGACTCGACGAGACCGATCAATAGATTAGACGGCCCGTTGCTCCGATATTTGTTGTTCAGTGCCACCCAGCCAGATGGGAATGGCCACGTCATTATATCAACAACGAAAAGCATGCCAACGTTGAAAACCAGGAACCTGTCGAGCTTGCCGCCTGTTATGCCTAATTTTTGGCCGAATCTTAACGTAAATGGACCTTTTCATAGGTATCGCAGACCCGGGGTAGGAATCGGATTGCCTGCACCGGCCGTGGCGGTGCCCAGACCCATCCCGCCTCCAGCGACGGGGACGCCGGGGGGACCAGCAAGATAGCAGCCCGGGCTGGTCTTTGATTTTGTTTCATTCAATTAGCCATACAGAAAGCTTCAATATATACGAATTGTTATAACAAAGTCTAAGGGCCCCGAAGCTTCAATGTAGGAAATCGACGCAGCCGAAAGTTCCAGGGTGTAATTGACTTGATGAACAAAACATCATGCAAGGACCCCATACAATCTGATTTTCCAATAGCACATGTGCACTAACTACCTATGGAGCCTTCCAAGGTTGATATGTAATCCTAGTATGTATAATTATCTTCTATGCTGCATGTTGTGAGGCCCTACATTAGCCAGTGCCCAGGTGGTTAATGTGAGAAATTTGAAAGAACTACACACGCCATATCAAAATAGAAGCTTTACAAGGTCATACCTAATTGACCGCCTGCACATGTGTCAAACAGCGTGGTTATCTTTCATGCTAGGAGAAGATTAGTCCCGAATTGATCGGAGGGAACAATGCCTCGGAGACCTCGGGAGATCATTCCGCATCAACTCAGAAGCACCGTCAAACGTTGCTTTTTGTTGCCACGCATCTACAATTCGGAAAACATAAAATTTGAGAAGGTTTCCCCAAGCGGAAAGTCAATGCACTGCGATTAGGTTCCGATGGCTATGACCAAAATCGTCGTGTTACTTTGGGCCATAGTGATACAAAGATCTATTGTCATACTATTCAATTTTTATGCCAATTATTGGAAATAACCCCGCACTTGTTGACCGTACCTTGGTTGAGAATATTTCCTTTTATGTAGTTAACACACCTTGTGCAGCCATTCAGCGAAAGATCGAGTTATCTTGAGTACCTAGTAAGAGTATAATTCAATCAACACCTTAAAATGTGCCCAGGTGTCAGGGAGCAACATAAAATACTAGAATGTTGGATAATGTCAAGAATGGCTGCGATTAATATCGCACTTGTCGGCGGTGGTCCTTTTACTAAAACCTTGGAATTGAACACATGGTGAGTACCAGCTACTACTAAAATGTAATAGTACATCCTACCTAGTACTTAAGTACTACATATCAAGGCGCGCTATAAACCGCCAACTTCAAGTTTGGGGGGAGAAAAAGGCTAACTACTGATAATGAAAAGCCCGCTATCATAAACTGTGATCATTTGAAACTGAAGGCTATACACTCGTGATCATTAAAGTCTGCAGAAAAGACTGCAGCTCTTGCCACTAATGGGAACATTGATATATAATCAACAGAATCCGGCACAAAAAGGTCCCTCGAGGACCTTCTAAACAGAGCCGACATTTCAGGCGTTGTCATCGCACTGCTAAAACTTCATTAGAAGCTAATCAACCCACCATTATCGAACAAGTCATTTGGACTGGAAAGCATCCATGGATGTACTGTCGAAAAAGCCCATTGCACCTGATATTGATGGTGCTGTGAGACTTATCAAGGTTGCTTCCATGCATCAGGGCGGTCATTTTTCCGTCGTAGAGAACTACAGATTCATACTTAACTTTACCTACGCAGTAGAACAAGCAAAAGCATTGGGAAAGGCCACTCATTTCAGTGTCAAAGCTTTCAGCTTCTTTGAAAGGGACAGCTTCTGATATGAGACTGAATGGAGAAGAAATCCCCAACATCAAGGCGGGCCCATCCTCGATGCCGGCGTTCACAGTACTGCTGCAACGAGGCTTCGGGTACAGGGCGACTTGTCAGTAGAATCGATTTCGGCCCAGGCAAATCTAATACGCAAGTATCTTCCGCCTATCGATATAGTCAATGCTGTTATCAAGTTGAACTCGGGGGCGAGTGGCGCCTGGGCACGCTTCAGATATAGTTTGGTTCACGCATTGAAGCAAACGAGTGGGATATCGGTCTTGAAAGCGACCGGGTTAAAATGGCTGGTGATACAGTCACAGTGTCCGCATGAGGCCAGATAACTTGTAAAGAATTACCTCCGACCTCCGGTGTGAAGGTGGAACTCGCCGCTTGGGCAGAAGTCATGTTATCTGGAAAGCCAAATCAGCTCCAATCTGCGCATGAGGCGTTGGCTGATCTTGAACTTTTGGATAAAACTTTGAAGAGTAACGAGAGAGGACGCGCGGTGACCAAGTATGATCTACGTGGAAAACTCGGAACAGATACCAGGGTGCTGCAGTCATAATTTGAAGTGATTCTTGGATTTTTCCACTCAAACATGGGTATTAGCATCCACAGTTAGTATAGACTTCTCTACAGGCATACCTAGGCAGTCAATGTTTGACAAGTTTTATTTGAGAGTGGAATGATCAGGTCAGAGATAGTATCCTTGCCAGGAAGAACTGGTGCAACTGCGTACACAGGTCTCATGGTATCGTAGCCCAGTTAAAAACATTCTCTACTAAATTAAAATTTATTGCATGCGATCTCAACATCCCCGGACTGCCAAGGACCCCCGCATTCAAGCTCAGCTAGCTTGAATGTTACCTGGTTCAGGCAGAGTTCAGTCACCACAACATTTGAAGGGGTTTGATCGAAAGATCGCGCAAAATAGATACCAAGTTGCGTTTATAACATTCCAAGTATAATACATATTTTGAGAGTAGTGATTTAGATTATAAATACCTGGGTATCCCCGAAAGGACTCCGCCTAGAAAGAATATTCTTACAATCCAAGTGCACATGTGATTAACGAAAAGTCTCATAAAATTTCGAAAATGACCCATACATCTACCAATTTCCATCAGAACGCTGTTTCTATCATCGGCCTGGGGCCCATGGGCTTCGCTCTAGCGCTTCAATTCATAAATAATGGGTGGAAATCAATCATATGGAATCGATCTCCACAAAAGGCAACTCCCCTGACTGCCCAAGGAGCTATCCACGCACCATCGGCCGCGGACTGTATGAGCAGCAGTAGCTTAACAATTATTTGCGTGGCAAGTTTCGACGCTTTCATGAGCATATTCAACAATATTAATTATGCACCTTGTGTAAAAGAACGGGTGATAATAAACTACTCGACTCTCAGCTCCACACAAGCACAGGAATGCGAGCGGATAGTTAGAGAGGCTAAATTTTCATTCGTTCAAGGCTGTATATTGACAACTCCGAATCTTGTCGGGGATCCGGCATCAAAAATCATCTACAGTGGCTCGAAAGCAGGTTTTGACTTATCGAAAGCTGCTCGAGATGTCTTGGGGACATCGTATTACATTGATGATAAGGTGGAATCATCTGTCATCCATGAGGCAGCGGTGCTTAGCATCTTTTATGGACTGACTGCCGGGTTCTTGCAATCGATGGCACTGTTGAAGAAATCTAGACTGTCTTCGGTAGGTAGTCTAGAGCGTTTCACGATTGACTCTTTGGTTCCGGCCATGACGCAAGCATTGGGCTCATTGGGTGATGTTGCGCGGCAGATGGATGAGCGTATTTACGAGGAAGGTGGAGAGGGTTCGACCATTGGGTCTCAAGTTCATGCTCTGCGAAGCCTAGAAGCCACAATGAGGGCGTATGGGCTAAAAAGCCTAGTTTTTGAACCTTTGATTGGGGTGATCAATGTGAGAATCGCCGATGGGGGAATGGAGGAGGGCATCGGTGGCTTGTTAGAGACGCTAACCGGGAATAAGTGATGTTTATGTAGGTATAGAAGGACCTCGGGAATTGTCATATGTAGCAGCGATGCTTTCAAGGTCCTCAAATGGCAGGAAATTTGAACGTTTGGATACGTCCAGGGCTTGGAAATGCCGCGGGCATCCATCCATTGATACATTGTACTGAACATGGATACGGCAGATACATACCCACTGGCACGTAAAAATTCCGGTCGCATCCAATGAGAACTACATATATGTACGTAAAAGTTCAGAAAGAGACGGCCACATGTGCATTAAGCTAGCGCAGAATAATTGAATAGCCGCAGTCGTCCACGCAAGGCATTAACTAAGCAGATGATGCATCACATCAACGCATATCCAGCATTTACGAGCAAAAGCCCACCCTTCGCTACGAATATATCCACAAAAGCTTGTTTCACAATAGTGGAAAATCAACCAGAACAGTGGATAAACTCCGACCAACAACACAAGATGGAGTCTTTCTCGGGAGAAACGAGACTGCCTAGAGGTCAACGTCGTCGTTACGCGGTTGGTGGAGATAAGTGGAGCAGATGAAGCACCGCGATCTACACTTACAACGAGTTAGAGTTGAATGATCGACTGATTCTATTTCTGACAGGTGATATATCCAAACAATAGTAAGGTATTAAATTTGCATTTCAATGTTCATGTACTCCGTAATCTAGTGATCAAGGCAGCACGGCACTTCACTAGCCGCTCAGCGCAGCAATTAAGAACTCGTGGCGAACTCGGCTAAAAAGCCGGGTTGTGCACGAAAGCCTTGATCGGAGCAACCGGTGCGGACGAACGATACCTGGTTGTGCAACGCCACAGAACAAAAGTACCGAGAAAAACGGCTGAGACTAGTCTGTTTTCTACATATCAGGACAGATAAGAGTTTTTTTTTTTTTTTCTTTCGGGACGCTTTGTCTTTATTTTTAGGCTAAGGCGTTTGCTGACGCATGTCGGTCCACTTGCCCGCACGGCAGAGAGCGAGCAGCGCATGTGGCGCCCATTGGCTTGATGTGAGACAAGCATAAACCTTGGATGAAGGAAATGGTGAACTATATCGCGTTATTGTAAGAGCTAGTATGGAAGATGGCGAACGTACTGAAGAATGGTTCTCGTAGTCCCTGGTGATTATGCAATATGTAGGGTTACATTACCTAGTATTATGCACGAGGTCAGGTTCTTGAGAAAATTGAAGGTAGGAGCCAGGAGCCAGGGTGAAAACAGATCTTATCATATACTAGTATTGAAGTTGAAGTAAAATTGATTAGGTTCCCAAACACCAAGCTATGCGCAGATAAATGTCCGAGTCACGGGATAGCGGTTCCCAAGACACACCATATTATGGGAATCAGCATATGTAAAACAACAATGTAAAAAAGTAAGACAAACCCCCCCACTCCAATGAAAATGACACAATCAACGAACAATATTGATACAACGCCGCCCGGAATTAATCGCAAATAAAGATTTGAACGTATCGCTCCCAACTCCTTTTCCCATGTGCGGATTGCAAGTGTAATGTCTGTGACATGTGTAATGATCGTCACTGCAAGAGCCGATCGCATCGGTCGGTATTTTTTTTTTTTGATTTTGTTGTTCCTCTCAAGAAAAAGAAAAAAAGTCATGATAATTCGGCCGCTGAATTCTGCACGAGAATACAGCCTCGCATTCTTTTCCATCATGCCATCGGGTCCACAGTCGGATCCGACGGACCTGATCATCTCCACCCCAAATTAATTCCATACCCCCCAACGGTGGTTCAAACCGATTATTTGGGATAGGGCCACCATAGTTGGCCTAATTTAGTTGGCCATAGCAGAGGATCCAATCAGATTAGGCGTAGAGATGCTAGCTGTGTGAGGGCGAGTATCGCCTTTTCCACGGCTAAAGATAGACAGGCGGCGAGACAGGCGACGGCTCAGGCCTCGCTGCGGCGCAGACCAAGTATCCATGGAGATGATCGACATTGGCCTTGAACGAGGGGGGCCGCTAACGGTGCCGGGACGAGAACCGGTGTTGAGGGAGCCGTCCAGTAGGATGGTAGAGCGGCGCTTGAGCTTTGCGGCGGTTTCACTATCGGCCAGCTGGTAGGAGAGATCCTCTTTGATATCATCTAGCGCGTGGGAGACCCGGCGGAGGAGCTTGGGTTTTTCAACTATGGAGGCGGGACGTTGCTCGAGGCCGTAGAGATTGAGCGGGGTTGAGTCCGGGGCATCTTCCATGGGCGAGGTATAGAAACGAGGGTATTTAGGGACCATTGGGGTGCGGCGTGGGTGTTGAGAGCCCAGGGAGACGGTAGATGTTGGTTGCGGGTGTTGATATGGGAGGTTTGGGTCTGAAGAGGCGTTGCTCGAGGAGTACGAGCTGTTTGTCGAGGAGGTGTACATTGTGTCTCTTGTAGTGTTGTAGAGTAAGGAAACTGGGGGGGGGGGGGGGGTATGTGATGTATGTTTGCAGGGGAACAGGGGGATGATCTGTTCCTGTACAGGAGGAGGAAAGAAGGGAAAGGTGATTTGGGATCAGAAAAAAAAATAATAAGTCAAAAATACACGGAGAAAGGAGCAATACGAAGCCAATGGAAAGGAAGAGAGGAAAAAAGGCGCCATTCGCATCCGCCCAAGAAGCTAAGGAATCTCAATTCGGAAAAAGACTTAAAAGTGGATCAAAGACATTGAGCATTTTAGTTCCCAAGCTAAGAGGCACCGGCCCGTGTAACACATAGATGACTGTAATTAATGTTTCATCTTTTTTTTTTGTTCTCAATGAAGGCCTTTGGTCTCCAAATCGCCCCAGGATAGGGGAATCCTGTGGGGGTTCAGCGTCGAGCATTGCATAATCCTGACGAAAAGGATGGTCGTGATAGACATTAGACGGGAAGATCGTGGAGAGCACCGCTGCGAGTACCCGGACGAGATATTCCCGAGGTGTTGGTTTATTTTTCTGGGTTCCTCTTTTTTTTTTTTTTTTTTTTTTTTTCTTCTCTCTCTCTCTTACCCGCTCTCTAAGTGGAGGATCCGTATCAGATTCATTCGCATGTCCACTATTGTCTTGGAATCTGACACATCACGGGTTCGCTGTGAGGACCTTTCGGTGACGCGGCAAGGACAAAGCCACATTTTCTATCGGCGGTTAACTTTATGATTCCCGAGATCTCAGTCCACTCACGAAGAAAAATAAAATTAATAGCAGAGAAAAGAAAAAAAAAAAAAAAAAAAAGAAAAAGGCGCATTTCGTGGGTTCCTAACCCCGAGTAGGAGATGAGCGGACCGTGGATCCAGTGAGAGAGAAAAAGCGGATCCTGGGATCTTCTGCCGCTTGTCTTTCATTGGATCATGGGAATCTCAGGGGGGGTTGTTCGGCTTGCTCCATACAGACCCTTGGCGGTTACGAGGCTCTCAAGCAATGAGCATCGTGATCGCGGGATGCGTGAGGCTTTGAACGGTCGGCGATGCTCGAAGAGCTCTGGGTATGGAGTTACTTGCTCGGGATGGTTTGAGTCAAGCGAATGAAATCAGGGGTGGGACGGGTTCGGCGTCAAGCTGCTGTGTTCCCCAGCGTTCGAGGAGGAGAAGTCCGCGGTGGAGACAACAACTGGAGACGGAGATGGGGCCTCCAACAAACCACAGCAACGCATCGGAAGACACACGAGGTCCGTGGAAGAGTCATGAATCGCGGGCCATTCAGAACCTGTAATTACGCCCATCCACTAATGCACCCCCCGCACGACAATCACTCCCCCCCCCCCCCCCCAATTTCTGAACCACCAAGCGAGAGGGGGTGATTCACTCTAAAATGCTAGCATTCTGAGACAGACATCCACTCAGCTTCAACGGAGATCCGGGCAATGGGATCGGGGCGAAAGCTTGAAGTCGGAACTCCTACGGGCTGATCTACGGGCCAAAACAAGGAGGACAAGGAAAATAAGCCCTGAGGAGGGGGGAGGAAAGAAAGAAAATAGGGCCATTACATCGTTTCTCATCTCTTTGAAACTCGTACTTTACATAACAAAACGCAGATTGACGTCTGGCGATCTCACAGTCAGCCCCGGGTTCCGGAATAAGGGTGGCAAGGCAGATCGTGAACTTACCAGTAGGGTGGCTGCTGCTGAGCTGAGGCTTTTGGGAATATTTCCCTTCAAGCTCCGCCCGAATTGTGTTTAACAGCTGCAGATAAGATTGCTGGGGCCATTGCTTCAGGGATTTGATAAACGCCCAGCTCAACGCTCCACGCGCCTGTCCGTCCTGGAAAGTATCGGCCCTGTATGAAATTAAAGGAGAAAAGGGGTTAGTCGGGAATACTAAGATTACGGATCGCCTTCCCGCAAGCCACTGAGCCACTTACGATGTCTGCGTATCTTTGGAGCCGGAAAACATAACCACATCAGCCGGTGATGTCTTAGTCTGTAAGGTGCGTTGGCGCGCTTGGCCACCATTAGCGGCCTTCTTGAAGAATCCAATGGCGGTATTAGCCATGCTAGAGAGATCGCCCTGGGAGTAAGAGCTAAAGGCGCTAAAAAGGTCCTGGGCGGCTTCCTTCGCCAGATTAGGCTCCTTGAGCACACCCTGTGTTGAGTAGATGTAGGGTAGATCCAAGGCAGTACCCGAGTGACACGAATCAAAGATAGCTGTCAATCGTACACCAGGTCGCAACGGGCGTACCATAATAGCATGCATATCATCGTCGACAATGTGACCAGCAGTACGGTAGTCGACGGGGTAAATAACGTCATCATATCCATCATCCTCGTCGCCATCCAAGTCTGGCGTTCGACCACCGTGGCCTGAAAAGTGCACAAATAGTGAGTCGTGGGGCTGGGCATCCTTCACCAACCACTGCATAGCGCGCAAGATGTTCTGTTTGGTTGGAACGCTCATAGGATTACGCTGGTCATCAGTCAGGATGACCATATCCTCGCGCCGGTACCCAAAGCGGTCATGCAAGAAAGCAGACATATTAGTGACATCGTTAATACAACCCTTTAGAGCGTTGGGCTGCCCATGATAGTTGATGCCGATCAAGAGGGCCTTACGGCGTCCAGTACAGGCGGAGTACTGGAACTGATAATTGGATGGCGCGCCATGACCGAAGTGCTGGAGGTTCTGAGGCGGGGGTGGCGGCAGATTTGGTGTGATCGGTCGGCCAGGCTCTATACAAATTAGTGTTTAGTCCACGAATCCGGGGAACACTTGGATGCGCTGTAAGCATACCGTTGCGGGAGGCGCTCAGATGATGCTGATGCATCGGGTGGGGTGGGGCCTGTCCATAGGGCTGAGGTTGCGGTGATGGCCTAAACCCCCCTGGCGGTGGTTGGGGACTGGGCGTGTGATACCCTGGATGAGGTTGCGGCGAGGGAGTTGGATATGCGCCAGGATACGGTCTAGGTGGTTGCGGTGGTGGGTGTCCCTGTGGAGGATAAGGCGGTTGATGTCCATAGTACGGCTGTGGGGGATAGCCATATGGTTGAGGGGGAGGCGGCGCTTGCCACTGGCCATGTGGTGGAGGAGGATACCCGTAAGGAGGCGGGCCTGGTGGTGGATAGTACGACATGTATATAGGGGGAATGCAAATATGTGGTCTCTTGGCTATGGAGATGCCAAAGTGAAATCAGACAAAAGCAGCGAAAAAAGAAAGTGGGATCTCCGCAGAAGGTTTTTTAACTCCTCAAAAGGTATCGGGCTTGGCTGACTGGTGGGGCGAGGCAAATCTCGGCTTAAAGAACTGAAAGGCGCGATTCTGATACAGTTCGGGAAAGAATCGAAGCCAAAGAGAGACGAATCACCCTCGAATTGCCCCAGGGGTACAAGAAAAAAAACCTTATCGCCGGCCGGCAAACATGTAGTTTTTTCCACTCCCGCCAATTCCATGGAAGCCGTCAGGAACCTCTCAGCCCTATATGATGATGCAAGGCAACAATGTTTTTGCGCGGCGAAGTCTTGGCAATGACGCCGGCTGACTAACCAAGGCACCTGCGCAAGTGCTCGCTCAAGTGGACACGTGATTGGGGTGCAGTGCTCACTGCCAGTGGCTAAAAATAGACCATCACGTAAGCCTCACTGGACTTGTGTTGTACATACAATGGTGCCCGCAAGAGGTCCACCGAGCTGCATGATGAAGGAGTTACAGACTCGAGCCAGTGGAGCGATATGCTGCTCGTATAGTCTCATGACGGACGAGGCTGGCCGAATGAACAAATGCGGGGTTCAAGGGCCCAATGGTCTCGTGTCACGAGAAGTCAAAAGCCGAATTCATGAATGACCAAAGGTCACAGCGTTCAAGAAACAGGAAAATCATGTTTAAATGGAACAAGTATCACACGAATCGCACGGGGTATGATGGAATTAGGAGGCCCTCACGAGACAGAAAACCAACAAGTCCTTCAGACGCATTGGCGATCATAGAGTGGGTGGGTGGGGAGGAAAGGAAGAGAGCAATTTCGCGAAGAGCCGCATGGCACCCTTCACGCGAGTAAGAATGAATAAGACACTACAAACAACCTTGGCATAATCAATTATTGGGAAGGCCCCCTTTTTTTTGTCTTTCAATAATGAGCGCAAATATACGACAGTGGTAATCCGCATTCCGTCCTTGATTCACTCCTTAGCCCAATCGGAATGCCCAATGAGTGTCTCTCAATAAAGCAGAGCCGCATGAGAGTAATGTATAGGGGGAAAAACAAGGGCCAAAAGTGTAAACATGATTAGGAAAATTTCTGAGAGCCAATGAGAAAAAGAAATAAACCATGGGATGTTTACTCAAACAAGCAAGTCGGGTGAAAGAATCTTATTCGGTCTCGCTTGATAAGTCCGTCCTCAGCAGATTGCGTGGGGATGCCGATCGGGGGCTTGAGGGCTGTTGAGGCTCGGGGACTCAGCCGCCTTCTCCTTCACGGCGCAGAATTTATCGCCTCTTGATCCTGGACACTGAGGCTCAACGGAGTCTTGTCCATAAATTCCATTCCGTCCGAAACAAGTCTTTCCCCCCTCCCCCAATTCACAGTCCTGCACGTTCATCACCTCGCACTCCTTCATTATTTGTTCTCGCCCGTCGTCGAACATGGATCGTTCATGTTAATATTTGGCCCTCCCCACCACTTCTCTCTCCTTCTCATTACATCCCATAATTCTTTTTCAATTCTCCAGCCATGTCGGCTAAGATGAGCCTTGACTCTCTTCCTTTTGATGTATTTTACCAAGTCGCGACATCGCTGGACGACCGCGACTATATTCATCTGAGCCGCACCAATCGCGCTCTCCGCAATCTAACGGAGAGTGACCTCATCGCCCGCAAAACCGTCGAAGTCAGATAAGCCAACACACCCCTACCCACATTAAGATCCCAAACTAACTGTAAATACAGAGGACTCTCCTCTACAGTAAGGAAGGACAGCAGGCCGTAACAAATCAGGCTGGCTATACCTACCGTAAGGCTGTTGGGCATCGGTTCGACATTCACGAGGCGGTGGCTACTGCAGCCCCGTATTCGGTTTCGGTTCTAGCTTATGGGGCCGATTTTCTTTACAATCAAGGCTTTCTTTGCTATCGAGTGGGTCAAGAGATCCGAACGCTCAATGTGCATGCTGCAGACAAGCAAGAACGTGTACTTAACTTACTTGATCTTCTTCGTCGATTGTTTCCAAGTCCGACGAGCCCGGGCCCTGATGCAGTGGATCGGGTATCGCTGCTGCAATATGCAGATAGCATTCTCGTGTTCCGAATCGAAGGGATACAGGATGACACCTTGGTAGCCATTGATATGTCAACACGCACAGATAACTCAAAGAAGAAACGCCTACTCTTCCGCAAGGATATCCCTGCAGACGCTCCGGTCTTTGTGCGGCATTGTCGGACATACTTGTGGTACGGAGTCTTCACTGCTGTTGGTGGCTCGGATGGAGTCTGGACCATCTGCGGGGTGGACATGACTGCCCCGAATGATGAACCTATTGAGTTTCCTCTGGATCGCGTCGTAGATGGAGATCTTGGGCAGTCACTTTGCTTCGAGATCTACAATGAACATCTTTATGCAGTGTCAACTCAAGTCGCCTCCGATGATGATGAGCGATATTCTTCCTTCTATCATTGGCTTTGCCATGCGCCTCGCCGTAATCATCGCAAATGGAACGATCGGTTATGGCGTCGGGAACACTGTGAAGGCCCTATCAATGAGATGTGGACCGACCTTTCTATTCGCACAGATGAAGTCACAGGTCGACCAGTTATCCTAGAATGTCGCCGTGAATGGCCAAATGGCAAAAGCGAAAACCATCGCACCTACTACACCCAACCTCTCCCAACACCCGAAGAGGCTCTCGCTACATATGGAGAGACCGGACCAGCCTCTTCTTCCTCAATAATCGACCTCGAATGTGCGCTGGCAACAAGCTACGATTCTAATGAGCATCGGCCAGGAAAACGGCTACGTCGCGATTACCATGCAGAATACGAATCATTCCAAGCTCAAACAGAACGACAAGAATTTATCGCCGCCCGTACAAAGCACCGCAACTATAATCTTGCTTCATCAACCTTTATCGACCTCGTTAACGACCCTGCTCCCCCCTCGGCCGGCTTTCGATCACAAGATCGTCTCCGGCTTCGCACCGTCTCCCGAAAGCGCAAGTGTCCCATAGATGAAGAGGGAGAAGAAGGCAAACAAGGGCTCCTACTTCACCCGACACAATATAATGAAGACGGCTCACCCGTTGAAGGCTCGGAAGAACGTTTCGTCTCACGTGGCGTTCATATGTGGCCATCGGATGACTGTCCCAAAGAATTACAGCAGATTCTTTGTCCCAACTCACGCGTTGGTGCTGTTACTGCTATCTCTGACGAAAGATCGCTTATCTATTCTATTCAATGCGCAGGGCTACCAGCAGGTCACCAAGCCTTGATCTTGATAAGTTTCGATCCACAAATCCGTTTCCCTACATTATCCTCTCTGCGTACAATGAAGGCACCCTCTGTGCCTGACAAGATCTTTCCGATCGAGCCACCCCAGCCTGACCAGTCGAATGGATCCCTTGTTAAAGAGGCTCAACCCCTTTATCAGGCTATTAAATGGGGCTATTGGCTACGATGAACGGCAGTAAACTGGCGTTAAAGTTCAAGTTCCTCGAAGACCAACTTGAACTATACCTATTCATACATACTACAAGATAAATAGACTTAACAATGAAGTAAAGATAAATGAACAACTTGAATTCTCCAAAGTTTGAACTTTCTCCTTCAATAGAATAACCCCGCTAGCTGATTTCGATCATCCGAAACAAATTTAAAAACACTCACAAGTACTAGTACATTTTTCATTAAGAAGTTGCCTAAACTATACGTACGTGAACAGCCACACTCCGACCGCCGGAACTTGAAGAGCCTCCCAATGAGCACGCCATTCAATGCAACCCCGTCAAACAGCCCGCGCGGGGGCGTACGCTAGTCCCTTTCCAGGTCCGTCGCTGACTTGGCTCCACAGTGGATCCACCCAACATTAGCGCGTCATCTACTAATGTACAGCAGCCAACAGCTTACTTCTTTGGGCTTGCATTGCGAACCTTGGAAGAGCCTGACATCTGGCCCAGCCAATTTTTCTCGTCAGACGCATTCCAAAAAAATCTTATAACTCCCGCAAAGTCACTCTGACTTCCGATCTCACCTCTCACAGAACCCAACACGAGGCCCAATGGCTCGTTCGCTCGCAGACGATAATGCGATACCCAGCGGCTGGCGAACAAGACAGCCTGGATTCACTATTTGGATCATCACCGCATTATTCAGAGGCGTGTTCGAAGCGTTCTTCTATACTCTCTACTACATTCCACGTTCATGTCGCCAAGACTCACAGTGGACGTATCGCCAAGCATGCATGACTCGACTCTTAGAACGGGGGTTCCAAGTCGTTACCCAGATCGGCTTTACACAGTCTCTTGATCTGGAGGCGGGTAAGCTGGGAGATAGATGGGTTACAATTGATCCTGCGTCGGAATCTGCGTACCGTGGACCTTTCGCAAGCGACACTATCAAGCCAGCAACGGTCGGCGGCACATGGTATCCCGAGCTCCCATCTAAACAATCCTTACTCGATGAGCAAGGACTTGTCGTACTATCCTTTCACTCTGGATCACTCCTTTGGCTCACTGGACGACCCGAGGACTCGGGCCCCACAGCGACACTCCTGAATAACAAACTGGGTAACAATACACGTTCGTTCTGGCTGCAGTATCGTCTTGCGGGTGGAAATGACCCAACACCGTACCCAGGCGCGATGCAAGATGCAGTAACGGCATATATCTATCTAGTGAAGACCATGGGTATATCACCGTCACGAATCGTGCTAGCGGGAGACTCTACAGGATCCACCATCGCTGTTGCCCTTCTACGCTATCTCGTATTCATCCAAGACTTACCAGATCACGAGCTAGCCTCTCAGCCTCCGCCGAAGGCATGCTTACTCTTTTCACCGTCACTCGAGTACAGCTTTGAAGGGGATCTAGATGCTGTTGAGGGGAACAGGAATATCAAGACTGATTACTGTGATGGGCCAATGATGGCTTGGGGCGCGAGGGCTATTGCACCGCCTGAAAGTGTACGACTTGATGATCCATTCTTGTCGCCAGTCTTGCATCCATTTGTGACTCCCGTTCCGATATTTGTTCAAGCAGGAGGTGGAGAGATTCTTTGTGATAGTATCAAGGAATTTGCCACTGCGATGACTGGCTTGGGTAATCGAGTTGAGTATCTTGAGGTTCCAGGTGTGCCGCATGATATTTACGTCGTCGGGAGTATGTTAGGATGGCCCAAGGAACAAGTGGAGATTCATGAAGCTGCGGCGAGATTTGTCTTGCGGTAGCATACTGTTTTATTCCTGTATTGGGTTTGTATTTTCAGCGACTACTATTTACACGACACGACTTTCAATTATGTATACTACGTCGCTAGTACGAATGATACATGTAACTTCTCACTATGTAGGCATGCTCTATTAATTAAAGACAAACCTTGGAATGAAATCAATCTAATAGCATACCTGTAGACATTTACAGATCAGACGAATACGCGTCTACTAGTTACTAGGCAAGTTACGAATGTTTTGCCTTTTCAAATGCCAGCATTCCCTTATTAATGAAGGTTTGAACTCTCAGACGTAAACGGAATGTCTCTTCATGCCCATCATTGAACTTATGCACTATTACCAGCATTTGAGAACTTAAATGGTACACCATCTGCTCATGATCACGAACGAAACAGAATTCCTTCTGCTTCATAGTTTGCCAGCTTTCCACCACTTGCATGTACTCGGGCCCTGGCGATTCATCGATGTTTTGAACCTGTCTCCTTCTAAAAGAGAAATGTTGCGATTGAATAGTTTTTCAGTTGAAGACCGTGTCTCAGCTCGTAGGGATGTCCCTTCAAAACGGAATTCGGCGTTCACAGTCTGCTCAGGGCTCAGGAACGTGTTAGAGAAAACTCGAAGCCAATCAGACTCAGCGTGCGTTCTCCATCGCTTCTCATCTGACGTAGTGCCAGACCCGAGGTCCATCCATCGTGTGACGACAAGTATGATAGAATTTCCGTCCTCTGAGTCACGAAACTGGATCTGCGTCGTGGTATTGCAGAAATGACAGATTTGATAATGCGTCGTAGGGTTGAACTTATCAATACCAGTCAAATTGAAATCGAGTTGTCTGGAAGCATCATGGTAACTATCAGAAAGAATAAATCTCGCCGCCCCCATAGAAATTCTGCAACGGGCCCTAATATGGGGACAAAGTTTGATTCCTGGGTTCTGACCTCTAGGAACTGGAAAGGCGAATTGTAAAAGATTCTTTGGGATCGAGTCTATCTCTTGTATTCTCAAACAGAGACTTGGTCCCGGAGCCTTAGTGCAAACTTTCGCTTCAACAGAAAAGATCGATGTCGTGAACCCCTTATCCTCCCTTACCTCCATTGGCCAAATGAGGCCCGTGAAGCTCCTGGGATCTTTTAACTCCCAATAAGAGACCTCCGTGTACCCAAACATGTCAACATTGAAGTCAGGTGAGAATCCCAGGCGAAAGTTTTTCATGACGATCTGAGTGTGAAAGAAATGCCACTTAAAGTCCGAGAAGCCTGGGTGAAGACTTCTTACATTGATGCGTGGTCTGAATGGTTCTAGTAGTCCCACGAAGCATGACGGGGGGCGAAATGATCGACCAGGTAGCGCATCCCACCGCCAGGTATGAATTCGAGCGCAGTCAATACATATGTAAAGATCTCTTCGACCAAGGCAGCTTCTCTCGAGAAATTCCAGTCGGCTTTTCTTATCCCGCCTGATTTCTGGAATGACCCACTCGAAGCACGTAAAAAGTCCGCGGCTGCACAGTAACAAACATGCGATATCGGCCAGTGACAGGTAGTCTACTACCATCACGAATAGCTCGACTGGCAGATCCAGAAACCCTGTAGAGGCTGGGGCCCCGATTTCGCGAGAATGCAGCTCCATCCTAACGACTTCACTCGAGTTTTCAAATGATCCTAAGCAAACGCGAGATGGGCAAAGTCTAAGTGTGTTGGAAGACTTTTGTCAGCGAAGGCACTTCAACTGACCTCAGAAGGCTCTGTTGACCGTGGAAGACCTACCTGTCTTGAGTATGTAGCAGTAAAACTTTGACGGGAACTCAGCTTGGACGGCAGACTACAGCGCATCAGTGATGGCAGATGGTAGTTCTGGAAGACAACTTGAAATCAGATCGCGGTATGAAATGGGTGGCGAATAAATCTTGCTTGGTGCAAATCCTGTTAGAAACTCGAAACTCGAATCACACCACCTGATGTTGTTTTTTTTTCACTTGGGCAGGCAACAGGACTCTGGTTTAAGTTGTGCTTCTACTGGCAGATGTGAAAGAAGAAGTCCAAGATTTGTGTTAGAGTGCGTACTAAGTACAGATGGATATGATACTCCTGACCAAAACGATCGATCAATTCCTTCGGGGTTGACTTGATGACTATCAGAAGACATCAATTGATCAATTGACAATTGTACAGGGGAAGATCTAATAAAAAGAAAAAAAAAAGTTGGGTGAAAAGCTCGATGTCTTGAGCACTGGAGTACGCATGTATTACATAGGCACTGTGTAGCAGCCAGACAACGAATGAAATGACACTGAATTATCCTTCTCTATCTGTGTCTGACTACCATCATGCCCCATGAAAGACGTAGCGGCTGTCATGAAGGTAGGCTTCTTCTTTGCAAGTTGGTCAAAAGATTCTTTCCATGTGTCGAGGGGGGCGTTGTATGGGCGACGTTTCCCAAAGCCATCGTGCGCGTCTTCTCGTCTCGCCACAGAACAGCCGCGGTGCTTCCTGCAATTTTCTCCAAAGAAACTACCAGATCGAGCTCGTTAGTCGATGCGTCACCGGTCTGTATCGCTACCTATTGCGAAGAGCAACGTTGCGGTTGACGAATTCCTCCGCCGAAGGAGTCTTCATATGCATGCTACTAGACGCCTGCTCGAAGAGTGACTGGGCATCTGCAAGTTACTCCTCTGTCAGTCTTCTCCGTCCCCTGGAATCTCCATCGTGTAACTACCGAGCTATCTTCTATCATGTTCAGCGATACTAGGTCCAAGATCAATTCATCTTGTGGAAACAACAAATACATCCCCCCCCAGCCATCGATCCGCGAATCTCCAATTACCAAAATGTGTGGATATGATGTTTCGGTCTGGATTCCGTGGACAGAGTCGCCATAAGTTCCATCCTCGCACAACCTCGATATTCAAGTTGTAGACTCGGACGCATACGCATATTGACCAATTGAGGTCTGGGGCATGCTTTGACCTCCACAGAAAGAAGAGAGCGTCTGAAAGTGAACTTTGGCATTTCTAAAGGGTTGGTCTCATACAGATAACTCCCATCTTCATCGGACAATCCAGTCCATATTCACATACAGCTTGCCGACGTTGATCCAGCCAGTGAGATATCGTGCATGGCATTCTTTTGAGATCTGTGTGGCTGCAGCGTTTCTCAAGACGGCAAGTGGCGTTGCAGCTCGACTTGGCTGACGATCCCCTCATTTAGTGGAGCAATCGAGGTAATCTGCAACGTCCAGGTGACTGCAGATCATAAAATGGGAATCAGTCGTTGTGCACTTGAATGCCATGATTCAAAAGATCCCCACCAAGCCTTTTTTTTGCGTTTTCTTTCGGCGTTGTCTCCAACTCTATGCAGACCACTCACCCACTTGCAACGATCGCATTCTTTCCCTGTTGAAATTCTCGCCTAAATCGGTCCTACATACATTGTCCTTCAGGCTAACATGTCGGACAGTGGTTGTGGCTCAGCTCCAGAAGCACTCCCATCGGCCCAGGTTACGAAGAATGGGCGTACATCCATCCCGACTGACATGAAAAATGGCGAGAATCAGTCCAGTTCCACCCCGCCCGCTTCGACTACGAAGGAACATGATTTCATCGATCGCTTCTCACGGCATCCGAGCTTCATAGATCATTTGGCTGATTCGCGAGAGTCACAGTTCTATCGGCCGCCGAGAAGCGAGTTGGAGCGATATTTTGTAAGATCACACGTGCACTCGCGATATCATATTTATGGAGTGAGTGAGACTGATGTATCTTGGGACTTCCCTATAGCATGGACCCCGCAATATGACCCAGCATTCGAAATGGCCAATCGTGATGCGAATCCAAGGAAGTATAATGCCTCAAATGATAATTCCATTGCTGGTCGTCGGAAGCTGGGCGACTCTTATTACATGCATTTCTCATTTTTGGCATAATCGTGGGTTTCCCTCTTGAGCGCGACCTAACTAGAGGGCATCAAGTCTGACTCTCAAAAAACACCAGTCGGCATTAATAACATACTGCTCACTGTTCTGGGTTTTGTGGTCGGGTTATCCTTGTCGTTTCGAGGTTCGACTGCATACGAAAGGTAAGTAAGTCATTCGCGAACCTGAAGGGTACGTTGGGCGATCACAGTACATAGTTAACTATTTCACAGATGGGCAGATGGGCGCAAATATTGGGCCTCGCTCGTTCAAACGTCTCGTAATCTGGCCCGACTGATCTGGGTCCATTTCGGCGAAAGAGAGGGCGAGGATGGAAAAGCGGATTTACTGAGAAAGCTGTAGGTGAGCTCACAAAGATTAGACCGAAGCATGATTACCAAGTGGATGTGTAGGTCCGCGATGAATCTCATTCTTGCATTCGCCGTCGCCTTGAAACACAAACTTCGATTTGAGCCTGATGTCGCATACGAAGATCTCGCCGGGCTTCTGGGGCATTTAGATACCTTTGCGCTAGATGCTCACGATCGCAGCGTCGTTGAACCGCAACCGAAGACATTGTGGAAAGCGATAGGAGAAGATCTGGGTCTGTCATTCGCGCGATCTAACCCGCGCAAGCTTGTCAAGAGGGCTAAAAAACCGCTGGGACACCTTCCCCTTGAGATTCTCATTCATCTCTCCGCATACGTTGAGTCGTGTGTAAAGAATGGCACGCTGTCCCTGGCGCAGTTTCAAGGACAAGCAAGTAAGTTAAATCAAGCGGTGCAGCTTGCTACCTAGTACTACCTTTACTGACAAAATGCCGCAGTGACGATGCTCAATACTCTTAATGAGATATTGACTGGGACAGAACGGGTGTTGGACACTCCTTTACCTGCTGCGTACAGCATCGCAATATCTCAGATCTCATGGATCTATGTGATGCTGCTCCCGTTCCAACTCTATAAGTTTCTGAACTGGATAACTATCCCGGCTTCAATGAGTATCTATACCCAGTGCCTGTCCATCAAATATAGGTAAACGAGATACTGACGATGTTTTCTTCAATGTTGCAGTCGCCGCATATATTATTATCGGTCTCCTCACTATTGGTAGCGAAATCGAGAATCCGTTCGGCCAAGATGTTAACGACCTCCCCTTAACAACATACTGTCGTCAGATTGCACAAGAGCTTGATATTATTACAGCAGCCCATCCGCCCGATGTGGAAGACTTCATGACACGACACGAAAATCTGGTCCTATTCCCCTTAAGTCGTGATGGTTATCCGGCGTGGATGAGTCGGAGCCGCGGCGAGATCCACAATGCCCTCCAAGCGAAGATGGTTGCTACACCTGGACACAATCCTGCTGTGGATGGATCGCAAGTGTCAACTAGATCGATGAGCTTCCCTCCGAGAAGGAATGCAGAATCGGTTTAAATTGGCGACAGCCAATAGGACTAACAAGGTGGGTCTATCAGCATCGAGGTGAAAAAGCACCCAAAATGAGTATAAAATGGTAAGCCACTGGGTGTCATTTGATGTTTTTTATATTCTCAGCTCACAGCACTAGACGCATACTACCTAATTTTGTTTGAAATCCCTAAACATGTATATCTGAAATTGTTGAAGTAATTATCTGCCAAGTTATTTCTTGTTTTCAAATGCCGAGATCGGCTTCCGCATTATCAGACCAGATACGAACAACGCACAGCCTTATCTTTTCTCTCCAAGACAACACTAGTGCCAAATAAGCTACTGAGACAACTCGTATTCCAAGATTAAGATTTCTCAAGCAATCAAAGGACCCATGGTTTGTTTCACCTGTTCAGGTTAAAGATCGTCCACAATCGCAGTATCTGATTACGTGATATCCCGACGCCAAAAAAATCTGCCGCAAAGCGCAAAACTTGATTTCTTGCACACTCGAGATTCACTAGGAGAGACCCTAAAGGATGTCTTCTTCAGCAGCTGCTGCCGTTAATGCAGACGAAAAGTATCAAGATGCTCGTGCTAGCGAAAATCGCACCGACTCAGTCGTCAACGAAGATGATCGTGAACTACTGAAGCTGGGCTATCGCGCGGTTTTAGCTCGAGGATGGGGATCCTTCGATAACTTCGCTTGTTCTTTCTCTGCGTTATACTGCATTGGTGGTATTCGTGTGTTGTTCTATATTGCTATCAGCGGAGGCGGTCCTGCAGCTATGTAAGTGCATCGAAGTTAAGACTCGACAACAATAAACTTCAATCTTGAAGCTGATCGCTAATGTCTTCTTATAGGTGGAGTTCTTGGGTGTCGGGTAGCATCCTGTCAATCATCACCGCCGCTTGTCTTGCCGAGGCTTGTTCCAGCTATCCTGCCGCGGGGTCAATCTACTACTGGGCATTCCGATCTTGGGGTGGAGGACGTGTTGGGCGCTTCATTTCGTTCCTCGTAGCGGCTTGGACACTGGTCGCGTGGACAGCTTTTCTGGCCTCTGACAGTTTTGGCGTTGCGAACTATCTCATTTCGGAGGTGGTCGTATACAATCCAGGCACGAGCTTCCCATATGACACTTCGGACGTGCGTGCACGAGCTATTGCTTGGGCTTTCTCGTTGTTCTTCCTGGGAATCGCAACCTCATTGAACTTCCTCCCGTCGCGCATGTACTCGTGGGTTTTCCGTGCCGGTGTCATTGTCATCATCATCGACATGCTGCTCAACTTCATCTGGCTCCCCATTGGTGTTTCGCAGACGTATGGATTTCAATCTGCCGAGTATGTCTTCACCTCGACATATAATGGCGGAGATACCACATCGAGTCTCAACTGGGTTCTTTCTTGGTTCATGACTGCTAGCTGCCTCGTAGGCGAGGATGCCTCAGGTCATGTTGCAGAGGAGACCGTCTCAGCTAAGAAGGCTGCCGCCAAAGGTGTTTTCTGGGCCACGGTCGCATCAGCCGTCTGTGGTTTCCCTATTATTATTCTGTTCCTATTCTGCATGCCTTCTATCGATGTCTTCTACGACACCAGTGCCCCTCAGCCATTCATCAACATGTATGCTCTGGCTTTAGGACCCCGCGCTCATGTCGTCATGACTGTTATATCGATGATGGGTGCCATCCTCAATACATCGATTTCCCTGGTGGCTGCCTCGCGACTGGTTTTTGCCGTTGCTCGCGATGGAATCTTTCCATTCAGCCACGTTTTGTCTCGCGTGTCGAAGTCGAAGCAGCCTCACAATGCAGTGATCTTTATTTCAACCATTGCAGCCCTCCTTCTTTGCACCCAGCTTCCATCTCAAGTTGCCTTCTCGAGTCTAATCTCTACATCCGCTGCGGGCTCAATTGCAGCTTATGGCCTTGTTGGCTTGGGTCGTACTTTCATTACACGTAAGTCCTTCCAGCCGGGATTCTGGGATATGGGCCGATTCGGTCTGATTGCTGCCATCGTCACGTTTGTTTGGAACGGCTTCGCTTTCGCAGTACTTTGTGCTCCAGAGTACTCTGACAGCCAGATTGATAAGGACTCGAGTCTTTTCAACTATGCGATCGTTATTATGGGTGGTGTCACTATCATCGCACTCGCAGAGTGGTGGCGCAAGTCTAAGAATGATTGGTTCCAACATTTGGAGACTGACGAGTCAGCGTCTGAAATCGATGCTTCCGTCAAGCCCGAGACGAAAGAATCTGCCTCGGACACCATGATGGCAGTTTGATTTGGACAATGGATTGGGCATAGGACGACAAAGTTACATACAGTGAAAAGGGTCTTGGTGTGGTAGTAAACGGTGGGTAAGTATGTCCCTTACGGACGACGCAGCACGCATGACGGGTGTTCGAGACTTTGCTTAGCAAGGCTCGTTCTGAGACATTACCGTTAGAACTTGATCTGGACAATACCAGCGAAAGGACATGCATGCTTGACTTCCTTCTATCTCTCCATTCGCGTCGTACTCCTCAGGCATGGCCTGGGAGAGGCGCTCCTAACCTCTTTTTCGTAAACAGGGTTTGCTGTCGCGACTGATGGTCATGCTATCAACTGAATGGGGCTTACTGGAACAAGGTGGAGTGGAAATTGCTGCTTCCCCCTTCGCCAAATGGCCATGAACATGATGAGTCCGTGCAATATGGCTTTGGCACCTGAGCAGGCGATGTGGCAATACCTGGTGCTGCAGACAAGCAGTGAAAGCCTTCGGTATGATCCCATCTTGTGCCTGCCACTCTATCTTGTTCCAGCGAGCACTTCTTTGTGGCTGCCATTCCAGACCACAAATGCAACCCCGTAGGCTCGTAGCCTGTAGTCATATCCTTCGTAAACAATGACCTAGACTTCAGGTAATCGTACAGGGCCACTTTTGGCTTTCCAACAGCCGAAGGCTATGCTGCCGCCTGGCCACGCTTTCCTCATTTCAAATAAAAATCCAAACTTCATCTCTTACGATTTCAAGCTATAAAATAGATCCTCTTGGGTACTTGGGTACGTACCATGTGCGTAAAAGAAATGCGATTCAAGGAGGCCGGGCGAAGATGCTCAATGAGATACTATTCCTGCTCCTAGCTTGAAAGCGCTCAAAGAATGAGGGCTAAAGATTCTTTGGCATCGGCTTGATCATTTTTCTCTGTTGCAAGCCAGCATTGATGATGCGATAGTTGTGGTGAGATGACTGAAGGCTTGGCTGTGGTGTGGTGACAGCTTGGACAGATGGGCCAATTGACATGAATTCTGCCCTGAATAGGTTCAAGTTTAAATCAGTCATGCAAGCCAAGTGGTATTTAGTGTTTTTAGTACAAGTCGCACACTTTCATCTACTTCTAGGTAAAGGTGATGACATGCCACTGACGGCGTATTCTTTTCATACTACTGTTAGACCATTACTACTGTACTTGAGACTACTATCTGGGAAAACCCATATGGTCATATTTTGAGCAAGTGCATGTGCCTGAGAAATACATATAGAGCCATCGAGATGATCTTTTACAATGATCCCAGTGTGAACATTCAATAAAACGCAGATAGGGCATTGAAGCCATCTATAGAGAGATCTATCAATGTTGTCCTGGTCCTTACATAAGCCCACTAATTTCTACTTAAGTAGAGTCCTAAACTTTAGCAGTTCAACAGCGATCAGCAGAACGCGGCCTGATTCTCGTCCACTCAAGTGCTGGTGGCTGTACAGTATCCACACCGTGACTCCACACTCCACCCATCTCCACCGCAGGCCGCCCGCTGTTCGAGTCCTTTTTTGTAAGTTCTTGGGTTTTTAAACTGGATTACGCCCCCACCAAATCGCCTCCTCGGTTGCAAGTTTATCCCTACAGTTGCATCAATGGCCTACGCCGAGTTTCTCTCACTGCCATTAGAGCTACGGCAAGAAATCACATCATATCTGTCGAACTGCGACATAAAGTCTCTACGATTGGCATGTAAACAGTTCAGTGAAAACGCGTTTCCCCGTTTCAATCGCGTTTTCCTATCCGCAAATCCCCTCAATGTCGAAGTATTCTGCAACATTGCCTCTCACGGAATATTCCGTCATCAGGTTACCGAGATTGTTTGGGATGAGGCCCGCTTGAAACGGGGCCCACCGCGGACAGGTCACATTCATCAGGGAAACGAGCTACTCTCTGATGAGGACGAACCAGAAAATGATCGACAATGGTCCCAAGGCTACCATCCGTACCAGAGAGAATGGCTACGGAAAGAGCACGAGTGTGAGGAGAGAACCGGATGTCCAGTATGGTTCAAAGCTGGCTGCGTACAAAATCTAAACGAGCTAAACCAACGGAAAGGAAAGGATGTGGATAGACCCGACGACATCGCGCGACAAGAACAACTGTCGGTCCAACTTTCGCTGCAGAAATGTTGGGAACTCTACAAGAATTTGTTAGCCCAGCAGAAAGCTGTTCTCGCCGATGAAAGTGACCTGCGGGCTTTTGCATACGGCATCAAGCAATTTTCGGCCCTCAAGAGAGTGACCATTACACCCTCAGCACACGGTTACCTCTTCGCCCCGATGTACCCGACCCCCATGATCCGGGCTTTTCCCAAAGGCTTTATCTATCCTGTTCCACGCGGATGGCTATTCCCAACCCTGGAAATGGCGCCGGCTTATCTATATGACTGGAATGAGTATCCGGAGCTCCAAAAGCGATATCGTGGGTTTCGCATGGCACTGTTTACGCTAGCCAACGAACCAAATTCCGTTTCTGAGATGGTAATGACGTCTAACTACCTTCCAACCGGGATAAATTGCACAATATTTGACGAGCCATGCGAAGAATATGATAATTTTGCCACGGTGCTAAAAAGTCCAGGCTTCCGGCGTCTAGACCTTGCTTTAATTCTTGGTGGAGAAAAAGATGATGACCTTGAGACGATCGTTGATTGTTTTTGCAATGGGCGAATGCACGGCGCTCTTAGTGAAGCAAAAGAATTACAAGAGTTCAGACTTCATGGGTCAGTCACGAACCACGTCGCGGTCCAAGGAAGGTTCCCAGATATCCAATTAGATCGGATGATACCCGTAAATCAATGGCAACATCTGCGTCATTTCGAGCTCTCGGGATTGGTCATCTGTCAGTCAGATTTGGTCTCCTTTTTGAAGTCGTTCCCGAAATCAGTTCGATCCATTGAACTCAGTATGCTCGAGTTTAATGAGCCCGGAGGATGGCACGTAATTCTGGAGGATATCCGACGAATGGTGTCTGACGGTACACTGTGGGGGGACCGAGATGTCACTTCACGACCCAAAATCACCATTGGGATTCCAATGTCAATCATTTCATTTTTCAACTATGGGCGAGGTCGATGGGTTGAGAAAGAGGTGCAAGAATTTATCTATGGACAAGGGCAAAACCCCTTTGCGGAAGACAAGCCTGGTAACCTCCCCCTAGGGATTGGCACGATCAAAGACGCGTTTGAGCCCAATTTCGAACGCCCAAATGTGCATGTAGATGATCTGATCAAGTTGGGTATTCGTAAACCAGAATAGTAACTTTTTACTGAAGCGCTCTAGCCAGGTGAGTCCAGATATTTCTTCAGGCCTTAGGAATTACCATGTCTATTAGGTAGACTTATGAGTCTATCTTCTGTGCTTGCAAAAAAAAAAAAAAAAAAAAAAAAAAAAAAAAAAAAAAAAAAACAATTGAGGAGATTCATCGTTGCTGTGCTCATTTTGGGACGGCTCAAATAAGGATTTTAAGGGCTGCGTATTGGAATAACATGCATGGGCAGTTGGCGAAAGGGAAAACAGTGAGCATTATCACATGACAACAACATAAGTCCTGAACAACAGCAGTTGATGAATAGGGCCAACGTTTTGTACATGGCATTTGGAATCTTCATTCATTAACTCTATCTATCAGAATCCAGGAGAGTTTACATTCCTCAAAGTATTCTCATTTATCCGCCATGATTTTCGTGATGCCATAAAGCAAATGACCGCCTATTTACTGACTCCCTGAAAATTTCTAAGCATTTCAGCAGCTAGTTCATATGTTTCACTTCTCGCCGAGAGAACAGCGTGGCCCACAAGTTTCTTGTCAAAAGCATGTCCACATTCCTTCATCCTTCGAATAATAACCTCCCTCCCCAAACTTTGCCCCTCATTGCTCGCTTTTTCAGCTAATTCTTCCGCCTCTATTGCCGATACATCCAACTCGCCCGTAACGAACAGCATTTTAGCCGGGAAATTAGCCGTATTGGCAAATGCAGGCGAGATTCTTGGGTCGCGAGGATTCATATCCCGGATATATGATTCTCGAAAGATCCGAGTCAAAAAGGGGGAGCGCTCTTTGCCTCCCAATACCGGAGCTTTCCTCACACTCGGGTCTTGTAGAAGGTTTGTTGCAGGATAAAACGCGATGAGCGATTTGAACGTTCCGGGTGGAAGTTTTGCTGAGGCTGCAAGCGCGAGAGTCCCACCCGATGAAAAGCCGGAGATCGAGATCTGGGAGGTCAGATACTCGGTCGGGCGGTCGCGTATATATTTCAAAGTGTCTTCGATATCATTCAGGGGTTTGGGAAATGGGTATTCGGGTGCTAGACAATAGTTGACATCAAGCACTATGTGACCCGTAGTATCGGCGATAAATCGGCAAAAACCATCGTCAAGGCCATGTAGAGGTATGGCGAGGGCAGAGCCATATAAGTTTATTAGAACAGGGGCTGGAGTAAGATTGCCATCGCTGTTCTTCTTTGGTGTGTAGACGTGGGCTTTGATCGTCCGGTTCTCGTCACGAGACGGGATTTCTAACACGCAATCTGGTCTAGGGGACGGCGATGGAGTGACAAGTTTGATGAGCAGACGCGCCAAGCTAACGAGAGTCTTAAGATAAAGATATCGCCAATATCCAGCCATTATCTTGGTGCCCTATGTTCGCGAGACTTTCGAGCTTGATGTTCTTGATGGACTCGCTGGAGAGGTCAATAAAGGCTTCTCGTATTTGGCGATGACTCATTGCACTGGTGAAACTCTCATCCAATTATAGAGATTAATAGGTATGGGATGCCATTGAATATCAACACCTCATGTTCAGACTTGTACATTTATTACTAACTACATCTATTCCACCCTCTAATTCTGGAGCCTCTGTCTATACACTTTCTTAATGTTCTCGTACAATGGGTGTCTAAACTTTGAGTTTCCATCAACCGCCGGTGTAGCCCAGCGGTAGCGTCCCACTAGTACCTACGTGATATAGATTTGAAAACAGATTCATTTCATTTTTTTCCAAAATTGCAGCCCTATTACCATCGTCTTCATGAGGTTTCTGGGGGTTCAGTACTTTGTGAAAGTCGGTACGTAAAAGAACATGGCGGTCTCGCGGACGTACTCCACAGTACTAAGCTCAGTCCTTGATCGTTTTACCGAGTCCGGTGGAATCGCACGTGCGTGCGTCTCACGAAATCAAAGAATCTATAATTTATATCTCAAGGGAAATATGAACAAACAGAAACATCAGCTCTTCGCATAGTCAACTCGTACATAATATGAGCGGTGCATAACTTGACGTCACAGAGATCCACCGATCATTACCCAACTTGTCAACAATTTCCCCACACTTTGAGGGGTTAAGCCGACATGCTGAACCTGGAGTGACGCAAGGACCAAGCGATTCGCAGATTTCTTTGCACCTCGCTCGTTACACTCGAATCCCCTGTCTTTAGGTTACAGGTGCCTACCAATCACAGCGCGATCGGCAAACAAAATGGCATTCGCACGTCGACTAGCCATTCTCCCCGGAGGTCTAGGTAAGCAATCAGCGCTCAGTCAAGTAAACCAGGAAAGAGAAAATCTGAATAAAAAAAAACGCTGACTCCAATAATCAGGCGGACTTGGGTCCAGTATCGGACAGAAACTAAGACAGCAAGGAGCTCGCCTGGCCATTCTCTATGCGCCCTTCGAGGCCGCACGTCGCGACCAACTACTCGAGGCTGGCTATGGGAGCAGTACAGACTTTGACGACATCCGCACCTATGAATGTGACATCACATCCCCGGAGTCTGTCCAGTCAGTCTTCGATACTTTGCAAAAGGATACAGTGGCACCAGACTCCTCTGCCCTTGCCGACCGGGCATTCCCAAGCATTTTGATCAACACAGCCGGATATGTCTCTCTCAGTGATATGGAGATCACACCACCAGAGGAGACGATGAAGCATCTAACTACGAACATCTTTGGACCAATGCTGTGCTCTCAGGCCTTTGCGCGTCTCTATTTCGCTGCTTCGAAGGTAGCTGAGTCGTCTACTGCTCCACCGCCACCGGGAAGAATCGTCAGCATTTCGTCGCAGGCGGCACATGCTGCCCTTCATCGACATGGTGCTTACTGTGCTTCCAAGGCTGGCTTATTGGGATTGACACGAAGCATGGCCTCTGAGTGGGGAGGTCGTGGAATCACTGCTAACTCCGTATCGCCGACCGTGGCTTGGACAGCCCTTGGTCAAAAGGCTTGGGGCGAGGATTCCGTAAGAGAGGCCTTTTTGAAAACTATTCCGACCGGGAAATTTGCATTGCCTGAGGAAGTGGCAGATTCCGTCCTTTTTCTTTGCCAGGTGAGTCTTTTCAGAAAATAAAAGGTTTTCGTGACCGTACTAATATTTTCACTACTAGGACTCGAGCGGGATGATCAACGGCGCAGATATCCGAGTAGATGGTGGATTTACCATCCGGTAGAGTATATGTATGCCCAGAAAATATCTTGTTGCATTCAAGTTGATTCCTCAACTATGGGGCGATTGTATCACGAGGTCTACTCATATCTAGGTAGATCATATCCATTGTTTAAGCAATGCCAAAAAAAATACTCGTTTGAATCAATTCTTCCAATTCACACAATCTCTACTTCTCATTTCCTATCAAGGATGCCACAGCATTCCAGCAAGTCGGAACAATCCAAACCCGCTATTCTCCGGCGCATATTTGCGCAGATCCATATCAACATGATGCATCTCCTTAAACCCAATTGCAGTAAAGAAGGGAATAGAGGGTGCTTCGGCACAGACAGCAAGTGGGATACCTGCGGCTTTAGCTCGATCGAACCCGAGCTGAACCAACTTAGAGCCAACCCCTCGTCTCTGCGAAGTCGGGTTGACACACACGTACGTTATTTCTATTCAAACTTTAGAATTATTCGATGTGGCAGGGAGTGGAATGCCGTACCAAAGCGATCCTGATCCTGGACCCTGTTCACAATCTCGCCCACTGCGCCATTCACCTCTGCGAAAAGATGAGGATTCACTCCCTCAGGTGTGACTTGTCCTTTCGTTTCCTTTTCCATCTCCTTCTCAGAGTCATCTTCTGGCTTCTTCAAGTTGGGTGACATTCTAGTCAGCACTATATACCCGATTATCTCTTGGGTGCTGTTATCCACTGCTTTGAAGCATTCTGCGGATGGGCTTTCATGCCCCGATCGGACAGCCCGCGAGTATAGGGTACTTTGTACTTTCTCATTAGGCCAGTCTAGAAAGATAAGGCGGTTGATACTGAGTGCGAGCTTTGCAGAGTGGATGAATTCCCCAAGGAAGGAGAGGTCTGCTTCAACGACTGGCTCAATGTTGTACCCCATGTTGAGATTTGAGATAATAACTTAATTTTGTTGTGATTCTGATAGTATGATTCAATTTATCCTTGATTCAAGTCTCTCGGATAGGTATGGGCGACTCTTTAAATAGTGCTCTGATAGGCATCACCAATTCTAGTGTTCTGTTCACGGGGTTTCATCATTAGGCCCCCATCATAGCTCGCCTTATGGATTACGAGTCCTTATGTTGAACCTAGTGGCCTAGATCAATCGAGTACCAAAGTGACCTTCTTTGAAACCTACGATAAGGAAAATTCAGGTGAGGATGATATTCTTCTACCTAGAATATACTATTATTGATTTCGTACAGCCTGAGCGGGATTGCATAAAGTAGGTATCGGCAGTTTGTACACAACAGCATTATTCTGCACCCTTGAACTTTAAAGCATAATATCCACAGCCCACAAAATTTCACGAACCTATATTCTACTCAAATTCTGACATGAATGGGGCACGGGACTTTATTTCGATCTCCCGATCGCTGATTGGTGATCGGAACGCGATCAAATCTCGGCTTCTTGGTAAAGCGGGATGCGGATATTCTCCACGCGAATCAAAGGCACTCTTTACGAGTATTTTGACCCCGTCAGGAACCTTCGTGATGGTAGCGAGCTTGGCGACTTGGCGATGTGTTTTTTTTCTTTTTTTTTTTTTTTTTTGTATGACGCCACTGACGACGCGAAGCTTGGAACTGCCGATGATGGAAAAGAATAAAAGCAGGACGATTCCCGTCGCGATCCATCATGTCCAAAGAAGACGCAAATTGCCCTGAATCACCATCGGCTGCGGCAAGGCGGCACCTATTATTTACGCCTGGGCCACGATCGGCCGCACATGCACGGGTGCGCGATGAGTGTTCAACTTCAACGCGTTGTTGGTATGTCTATCCGTCTAATGGCAGATGACTTTGAATTATTTTGAAAAAGAAAAAAAGAAAAAGAAAAAAAAAAATTAATGCTGAACATAAACACTTAGCACGCGCATTCGGCTATGTAGACCCGAATTTTCCCAATCCCGATGGACCAAATGATACCAGCATCATCATCTATGGGTACACACCGTCTCTCGCCATCGCAGCTTTTGCCGCGGCATGGTTCTTTCTGCACCTGGTCACCCACACGGCGCAAAGTTTTAAATATCGAAGCTGGTGGTGGTTGACATTTTCCACCGGCTTGGTCTTTGAAATCATAGGCTATATCGCAAGAAGTCTATCGGCCAAAAAAGACCCATACCATCTCATCTACTTCATCCTCAACTACTTCTTCATTGTCACCGCACCAGTGTTTCTTGCCGCGGGTGTATATACCATACTCTCGGCGCTGATAGCCAGGCTCGGGAATAAGTACTCATTTTTACGGCCTACGGTCATCCTTGCATTCTTCATCACCTCAGATACGATCTCAACGATTATTCAAGTTGCGGGCGCCTCTTTAGTTGGCGTGAAAGAGTCTCGGCATCAGGATCCTACAACAGCCAACGACATTCTTCTCGCGGGTCTCGCGTATCAAGTGTTTGCTATGAGCATTTTTGTCTTGTTGATAGTGACATTTTTAATCCGCGCTCGTCTTGCGATCAAGGAGAACCGGTTACAAGTTTTCTGTCTCTCTTTCGCCATATCAACTCTCATGATCTATATGCGAACCATCTTCCGTCTGGTTGAGACAGCCGAAGGTCTTGGTGGGAAACTATCAACACATGAAGTTTATTTCGCATGTCTTGAATTTGCGCCCATAGCGCTCGTGGCTCTTCTGCTATGCATTTGGCACCCAGGTCGCTGCCTTGGGGCGAAAGTGCGGTCTCGCAATGAAGCATTGCCAAACATGCATCACTCGGTTGCCACTACTGGCCATTCTTTCAAGTTCCCATGAACAGGATCGAGTACTTGAAAGTTTGGCTTTACGATAGCCTCAAATACCCCGCTTAATATAACACCCTATAATCTTTCTGGATCATTCTATCCGTGAACTGACTCTTTAATTGACGAATCAGCCATGGAGTTCGATGGTGATTTCAGGGGCGAAGATCGTGTTTTACTGCGAAACAAATCTCTCAAGCAATTTCTAGTTTCGGCAAAGCATCATCTGTGCGCCCCACGGCAACTTGATGCCGAACCCCTCATCTGATTTCACTTCGACCTATTTGCCGGTGATCGTATTGTCGTATTTTCAGGTTGCACGTTGGCTTGAAGACTCGGGAATAAAAAATAGCCCCGGGGATCGTCCCCTTAATTATTTTAACTTTCAACCAAAACCAAGCCTCCGCCCCGTGCAATGTAGTATTCAAAACAATCCACCTCCCGCATTAGTTGCTTACATTTCCATTTCATGGGAAGTGCATCATGCATGTCCTCTTGAGTTATTAAATAAGACTAAACGGGGATATATCGGTCACTACTACCTATGATCGTGGCGTTTTAAGTCGGCTAGTAACACCAGTTGGTCCTCTGGGTGGACGTTATAAATCCAACATAATTCCCCATGTGCAGCTCAAGGCATATTTGATCGACCATTAAGTTTCTATATTGCGAAAGGTCTTAATGATTCCAATCCTTTCTGGCTATCTATCATGTTCATTTCTGCGACAATTCTTGGCCTAGCTGCTGGCAGTTATGCACTGCAAGGAAGAGCGACCTCGGCATCTGCTTACTCGTCCAACTCGGATGGGAGCTACAAGCTCTCTTCAATTGATGCCCCGGTCCAGGGATCCGGAGATCCAGGTTCAAAGTCAACATGGAAGTTGAGCGTTGATGATACGAGCTCCGGTTACAAACAAACTATCGTTGGGTTCGGTGGAGCCGTCACTGACGCGACAGTCACATCTTTCAATTCTCTTTCCAGTTCGAAGCTCCAAGATCTGCTCAGTGATTTGGTCACTGATTCCGGTGCCAACTTCGCTTTGATGAGGCATACTATCGGGGCTTCAGATCTTTCCGGGGACCCAGCTTATACCTATGACGACAATGGTGGCTCTGTCGATACATCACTATCTGGCTTTGGCCTTGGTGATCGCGGCAAGGCCATGGCGAATCTGCTAGCTTCAATGAAGTCTTCCCAGTCTGATCTAACTGTCCTAGGCTCGCCGTGGAGTGCACCCGGTTGGATGAAGATCAATGGTGTCATTGATGGGAACACCACAAGCAATAATCTGAATGATGGATATTTGAGTGGGGGCACTGGAAGCTCTGGGTACGCAAAGGAGTTTGCACAGTACTTTGTCAAGTACATCCAGGCATATGAGGATCTGGGTGTGTTTATTGACGCTATCACTATCCAAAATGAGCCCTTGAACAGCCAATCCGGGTATCCGACAATGTATGTGTATGCCGATGAGTCTGCGCAGTTGATTAAAAACTACATCGGCCCGGCTCTCTCTGATGCCAATCTGAAGACTAAGGTCTGGGCATATGACCATAACACAGGTACGACTATATTTGATTTTTTTTGCTTCTGGCTATATGATTGAGCGCTAAGTGATCGAAGATGTGACCTCTTATCCACAAACCGTCATTGACACAGCAGGCCAATCTGTTGACTCGGTCGCATGGCACTGCTATGCCTCCAACGTGGACTGGACTGTCCTTACCACCTTCCACAACTCCAACCCCGATATCAAACAATACATGACCGAGTGCTGGACACCTTCAACTGGATCCTGGAACCAAGCTGCAGACTTCACCATGGGCCCCTTACAAAATTGGGCTTCTGGCGTGATGGCTTGGACTCTCGGCACTAACTCTGATGATGGTCCACATCTTTCCTCTGGTGGCTGCGCTTCCTGCACAGGCCTGGTGACTATTGGCAGCGATGGAAGCTACACTTTCGAGACGGCGTATTATATGATTGCTCAGTTTAGCAAGTTCATTCCGAATGGTGCCAAAATCTTGAACGGAACCGGCAGTTACACATACTCCGGTGGAGGTGGTGTGCAATCTGTAGCCTCTTTGAATCCAGATGGCACTCGCTCGGTTGTTATTGAGAATCTTTTCAATAACGATGTTTACGTTACTCTTAGTACCGAGAGTGGTGAGGAGTGGTCCGGAGATATTCCTAGTGAGTCGGTCACCACATGGGTACTCCCAGCTTCGTCTTAGCACGAAGTGATATGAGTCTTTCGGGGTGAGTGTCTCTCCACATACCTCCTAATAGGGGAGAGTATGGGGATGGCGAAGGGGGGGGGGACGCCCAAGAGGTGCACATGTGTGTACGTATTTGTATGTGATGAAGTGTAGTAGCTATTTGGAGATGGTCTGACATAGAGTTCTTTGTCTCCGCACGTGCGCCAATGACGCCTCCTTTCCAATTCCCATAATGTATTAAATCATAGGTGTCACGTACTGTCTAGCTCAGCTACCTTTTCATTAATATTGAGCACTTGAGAGTGGCGCAAAGAACAAATGTTCTCTCATAGAAACTGATGCCTGAGGCCGCAAGTTACCGGGCACCACCAAGAACTCCGTAATCATTCATCTAATTGTCAGGATGGAGCCTTTCCCTCTTCAATCGCTTCGCATTATGATATAGCAATACCAAATCCACGAAATGCCAAGTGCAGGTCACCAGTGCACATTTTGTCAACAGAAATTCTCCACTCGAAACCACCTCAAACGACACGAGGCGTCGTCGCGTAAGTACCCCTCGGAGCAGTGTTGAATAGGAAACTCAACATGAACCTTCAGACAACTCCCAATCACATGTAAATTGTGAATTTTGTGGACGTCAATATTCCAGAAGGTCAGTTTCTGTTCTTTCTTGGATTTTGCTATCGTTGACTCTTCCCAGAGATGCATTAAGGAGGCACTACAAGGGGTGTACGCGGGTCGGTGCCCTACCGGAACCTAGTCGAGCTGGACGCCGCAGGACGGCTTGCGACGCTTGTGCTGAGAGCAGAAGCACATGCAATGGAAGTCCAAGATGTCTCTCCTGCGAAAAACATGGCATCGCGTGTACTTATCAACGCGTTCGCCATCAGACAAGTGGTCCGCCTATGTCATTGTCCGCTAGGCCAGATGTATCGATCAGGAGACAACACACGCCACATAAAACCTCCTTCCGACCGGGTCAATTGTCGGTCCCATTCCTGTTAAACTATTCTGCGCCCAGTAATCGCAATCCGGGTGATGTTAATCAGGCTCTTTCTCTACTGTCCACCACCGAGTCCAATGACCAAGGTCAGGATGACCTACCAAGTCTTGAGGTGGAAGCGAGCAGTAACGATCTTTTCTTTGACGAATCTTGGGCTTTATTCTTCGGATCCGCTCCGAGTCAGACTTCATCTCAAGCATCCCCTTTGCCCGAAGGGCTGGATGATTGTGAACAGAGGCAGCTGGCAGCGGAAAAGATAATTGATTGTTTATCCAAAACGAATCCTTCATTGATTGACAATCAATATATTTTTGACCTCTATCGTGAACAGGAGTTCTTCAGCCAGGAGAACGTTGGCAAATTCATCGAGGCTTATTTCGAGCGAACAGTTCGTCCTCGATCTCGCATCGTCTTGAAATCATCATTCAATCTTGAATCTACATCGATTTTCCTGTTTTTGCCAATATTTCTCTTAGGAGCCATATGCAGCACCTGTGAACAAGCGAGATCACAGGCAGTAACATATGCTGATCTCGCAGAAACCATTGTATTTGATAGTCCAGCATTCCTTGGACTTGTGTATAATCACAACAACGCAGACTTCAACAGTTTAACGAATGCCGGTATCGAAATGATTCAAGCGGCAATCATCATCATTCTGATCCAACTGGCCAGTCCAAAACCAGAAGCTCGGCGTCGCGTGCGGATCCAACGATATCCAGCTCTGGTATCCATTGCTCGGGCAACATCATTGACAAAAGTCAGAAATACTTGGCATGATTCCAGCATGCCATTGAATCATGCGTCTTTTTTGAGAAACGAAACATGCATCAGGTAAATGGAGATTCTCGTTTCATCTTATTGGTGGTTCTAACAGCTTCAAGATTGATGGCGTCTATAACCATGCTAGACTGTCACAACATCATGTTTTTCAACAGTCCGCCGCAATTTACTCCATCAGAGTTCTGTTTCGATCTCCCAGCCGAAGAAAGAGGAATTGATATCCGAGACACTGCAGAATGGGAAGCTTGGGCAGAAAATGAAAGAAAACATGACAGACCTCCGCCACTGAATGAATTTATACAAGAGCTTTTATCTAACACGTGGAATCCATTGGAGGATACAAGAATCAAAAACATGAGCATTTTTGCCACGTTCATTGTTGTATCTGGTATGTCCCTGTGTGCACATAGTACAGCACAAACCTGTTACTTCAAACTAACCAGGGTGAATCGCGCAGCATTTCAACCAATTATCTTTGGCATAAGATCTAGCCTCTGCAAAGTTTCTGACGCAAAAGGGCAACTCGACCGAGCTCTCTCTAGATGGATGAGTCTCTGGGAACAACTCAAACCCAAATGGAGTCAACAAGAAATCTATCGAGCTGGTATCACCTATCACGCACCCGATCTATGCGTCTTTGACAAACTCATTCTACAAAAGCCATTATCTGAGACTGGAGAGGTTGCAAAAGATTCCATGACACAAGTACATCAGCTTTTGACAGGACGGACCCGGTAGGAGTCATCATTTCGTTTGATAAACCTCATACATGTACAAAATAATCGACTCCAGAGGTCTATATCACTGAGATACAGGCTTCTCTTCAAACTAATACAAAGCCAACGCCATAGATGCGCTTACAGAACAAACAAGAACCACCCAAGTAGCCCTTGCACTATGCTTTTTCCCCAAAAGAGACCCAGTATCCCATATCAAGTGCTTTACTCCATTAAACGCATGATAGGTGAATGGCATTGTGATTCCAAATTTGAGACCAATCTTCGCGACGGCGGGTAATGTGCCAAAACTTTCGGCTAGGGTTGTGGAGTCGACGTTCAGTCCAAGAACCGGTGATACCAAGTATAGTGTTCCAAACGCGTACAGGCTTCCGGATAATAACAAGCCCGTAATTCTATGGAGAGCAGACGCGGAGGATACGTAGGTCCATTTGTAGATTCCGAGGTTTGGGGAAGTGGGACGGTTCAACCGTTGTGCGGCGAGGCGGTCATGGCGAGATTCGAAGGGGATCTTTTGCATTGAAATGCATTTCTTAGAGATTAAATGAGATACGCTGGCTTGCTTTGTTTTGATCGGCTGGACTCGAAGTCTATTGGATGCGAGGGGCTTTGTTGGGCGCGAAATGGCCCGGCATGATGTGCGTAACATGAGGCTTCTGTCATGTCAGACGGGAGGAATGTCATTTCAAATGTTCCAGATGATAGTATGACTTACGTGGGTCGGATGACTGGATGTTCTGATTTGTTTGTATCTATATGATTTTTCAGAAATTGTTATGTAGTACGTATGTACCTGGCAGAAAGTATAGTAGGGCCAATATTGCTGGGGTAGTTTATAGTGACTCAGGAAAATACCCACATGTGCACCTGGAGAATACCCACTTGTGGGTATTTGTTGTGGGTATTTTCCCTCGAATGGGATCCACTCGGGTCATTAACAACTTCATAAAATCTCCATCTAATGAGTATTTGAGCCATTATTGATTAAATTTAGCTTATACGGCCTACACATGTACTGCGCAAGTGCACACGTTAATTCAAAGTTGAAACTTGAACTTCAACTTGAATGTTGCTTGAGCGTCGGATGATGCACACATGTGCATCCAGCTGGGCATGATGGATGCCCAGGTGATGTGTGCCAGGTGGATCCATTGAATCCATAGTAGTAGGTAAGTACCATCCCTAACAACCTACATATATGTAGGTATCAATATATCACCAATGCCGATTCAGGCTCCTGAGTCCACGGGTTCCCTGAAACATTTGAATCATGATGTTCCAATTCAGGAATTTGAACTTGAACTTTCAGTGCCTTTCTTTGGAATTATCTTGGAGAATTAGTACTTCCAAGGAACATTGAAGGTTCCAAACAAGTTATTGTCAATGGAAAGTCAGAACTCGAACACATGCAGTCAAACTTCAAATGTTCCAAGGTTGCGTTGAGAGTTTGATTCTACCCGCGAAAATACATATATAGTATGTAGTAGAGACCTCGGGACAAGAACTTGAAAAAGCTCGCAAAGCCGGACTCGGAGCTGTGGACTTCCTTCTTCAATTTGCTTCTTCTTATCTCCGTTTGTATACTGGGAAGTCTTGCTACCAATGATTTATGACCTCATAGAGATCGCCTACTATTTACATAGAAACGATGTCTAAACTCCTGTGATATCATATCTAGTATACTCCGAGAGATTCCAGGTTCCTCCGTGGCGGATGTGGCTATCCGGATTTGTCATCCAACCTCACCACCCTCACCGCCCGGCAGAAAGACCCGCACGCGATCTTGATTGTTCTGTTTGCACTCTCTACAGTCTGGAGAAGCTGCCGCGCCACTCCACCTCACGATGACACCATTGCAGATCATGGCGTGCTCTAATAAGAGAGAGGGTAACAAGCAAGTTCGATCTAGTTTCTAGAAGAGTGGACTAACGAGAGTGATAGGCCGAGCACGCAAGACCCTGAACAATAGGGCTGATGATCAAGCGGGGGGGCTTGGTCAGCTCTGTTCGGATTGTCCTCCTGGTAAAGCCGTGCGCATGTCTCGGAGATGATTTATCAGCGAGGTATCCAAGCCCCGGGGCATTGTTGATGCCTGGAAAGCAGTGGAAAAAGGACGAGCTTAGGGCTTTGTACTTCGAATATCAGGATTGCTCATGGTGCGGTGACCGGGAGCGACCCGCCGCGCAGATATTGCGTGCTCAGCAAGAGCCCAAGTGGAGCCGCTGGCAATTTTTCGAGCCGCGCAGAGCCAATCAGAGGACTGGGCAATTGCACCATCTATGATCGAAGCCGGCACTCGGGATATGCAGGCACATCATCTCCCCTGCTTTCCCTTATATTCGTGATTCTGGCTGGTTCTTGTTCCCAATCTCTTCCAATTGTCCTCGAAGAATACTCATTTGGTGCATTTGTTCTCCTTTTATGCTGTGTGCAAAGGGACTTCGCTCTTAAATCCTCGAAACATCTCTTCCTGTGCTCTTTGCCATTCTTCCTTTTGTGCATACTTCTATCATAATGCCTGCCAAGATGCCCCAGTACGCAGAGGTGGAAGCCATCGACACCCCCAACGATGCCATGACCGAGTCTGGCTATGTCAGTGGTGGTTCCAGTGAAGACTACACGCCCGAGATTGTCTTCACCAAGCCCCATCTGCAGTTCTTGAACCGCCAGTTGCAGTTCCTCGAGCCTCAAGGTATGTAAAGACTTGTATATGAGTAACCCCGCTATACTGGCAATTTGCAATGTTCCAATACTTCAGTGTTTGAAATCAATCCTGACTAATTATCCCCGATATAGATATCTTAAGATGGTGTATTACATCACTTCCTCATCTTTTCCAGACCACTGCTTTTGGCCTGACAGGCTTGGTCACCTTGGACATGCTGTCCAAGCTGGATGTACCCCGCCCCCAGATGGTGGACTTGATCTTTCTTGACACACTTCACCACTTTGATGAGACTCTTAACTTAGTCGACAAGGTCCGCAAGCGTTACCCTCTGAACAATGTCCACGTCTACAAGCCTGCTGGCTCGGAGACTGCCGCTGAGTTTGAGAACAAGTATGGTGCCCGCCTTTGGGAGGCTGACGATCAACTCTACGACTGGGTTGCCAAGGTCGAGCCTGCCCAGCGTGCCTACCGTGAACTCAACGTCCATGCCGTCCTCACTGGTCGCCGCCGCAGCCAGGGTGGCAAGCGTGGTGACCTCGACGTCATTGAAGTCGACGAGGCTGGCCTGATCAAGATCAACCCTATGGCCAACTGGTCCTTTGACCAGGTCAAGCAATACGTTCGTGAGCACAACGTCCCTTACAACGAGCTCCTCGACCGTGGCTACAAGAGTGTCGGTGACTGGCACTCCACCCAGCCCGTCGCTGACAACGAGGATGAGCGCTCTGGTCGCTGGAAGGGTCAGCAGAAGACCGAATGTGGTATCCACAACCCTCGTTCCAAGTATGCTCAGTACCTGATGGAGATGGAGCGCAAGCGTCAAGAGGAAGCCTTGACCTCCGCATTGCACGCCCAGCTCTCTGCTGCGCAATGATCTTCCTCCCTTGTGTCTCGCATACTCTATCGCATACTTCTTGGCGTTTGGATGATACCTCTTCGGCGTTTTCTTTTTCCACACATTCATCATTATATTTCTAGCGGTGCAACTCGGCTCTTCAAAGACCGACACATTCATGATTTTGCTTTTAGTGGGGCTCTTTACCCCCAAACATAAAATATGCCTCCTTCTCCTCGATGTACATAGAGAGTTGGCTTTACCTCGAGATGCCTATAAAGGGCCCGAGACATGATAATGACCTTAACATGATAGAAGCAAAAAGTTTCAACCATTTTATCCTAAGAACTAAGAACCATCCTTTGCACTCCATTAGTCTATAGTAAACTTATACATGCAATCTTGTGTAAATGAAGTTATTCAAGCATCTCTTAGGCGGGGTGTCGTCCCATCTCACGTGCATTAAATCAACCCTAACATCGTGCAGCTCCTCACTGGCGCTTCGGGGGTATTTAGTGAACCGTTTTCTCCTGTTATTGGGATGGTCTACAAACATGATAATTTCATTACCAACTTCCAAGCCATGTTCGGAAGCTCGCAGTAACTTAACCACAATTCTTGCTCTTCAATGGAAACAATATTTCTGCTATCGCTCTGCGGGAGAAGAGATCGACATCCCACCTTCTCCTTATCACGCCCAGGTACATGACCTCCAGCATAAAGTTCGATTAGCACAATTTGAATTTTCGAATTTTTTATTTTTTTATTTTTTTATTTTTTCTTTTCACAAGATTCAATTTTAATCTAATCCCTTTCTAACTGACACGGCAAACATCCCTTCCTCATTAAACCCCTCATATAAGTAGCCCCTCCTTCTAGCCAGTAATCCAATCCCACGCCTTCAAGTTCCGCAATCGCAACAACCGGAAATGACGCACGCCTAGAGCCCCACGTGACAATCAGCGTTGCTCCGTATTTTTTTCAACTTCACCGTCTAGTTGATTAAGACAAAACACCCAAACTCCCTATATAAATAGGATATTGCCGAGCCCATGGCTGAACCCACCTCCCGCCAACGGCCCTCTCTGGGCCAAATGCGCAGCTCCTCCTTCATCCAAGACCACCAACAATATAAACCCCCGCCCCCAATCAACCAGAACATCGGCGAAGTGCTTGGTTCCCAACTAGACGAGTCCCTCACAATAGCCAACCCAATCAGTCCAGACCCGGAGCGTGTCCACGACAGCGGTGTTATCCACAGCCTCTTCAACCACCACACCAACCAGCTTGAAACTGGCACCCCGCGCATCGTCGCAACAATCTTCTACAAATCCTCTAACCCCGTCCACCCACATTTCCACCCCGATGCCTCCCCCGCGCCTGGTGATGTGCTGCCTTCTCCACGCGTACCAGAGGGTTCCGCCCCGACAGACGATATGGAGAAAATTCCTCGTGAACCGCCTGTCCCGGAACCAGAGCCGCTGGACCATCTCTACGGACCTTTCGTGTCGCAGCTCTGTTTGACCAATTTCCTGCAGACGCTTGAGTCTTTACCGACACCGTATCAGCGCATGAACACCTCGCATCGCTGCTTAGATCGTGATGCCCAGCCTCATGTTGTGGAGGTGACTTTCTCTCCGCCGCCGGATCCGGAGTATCTCTCTTTTGAGGATCTGCGGAAGCACGAGAGTATCTGGCGCTTTGAGCGCGAGTGGAATGTTGAGGTTGTGTTACAGCGCGAGAGTGTTTTCCGCAGACACAAGCGCCTGGTGGTGTTTGATATGGACAGCACACTTATCATGAACGAGACAATTGATGAAATTGCCAAGTTCATTGGTGTGGAGAAGGAGGTCTCCGTATGTTCTTCACAGCCTTTAAAAACACCAGGTATATGAAGAGTACATAACTAAACCGAATCACAGGAAATTACCGAGCGCGCAATGAACGGCGAACTGGACTTTGCCGCATCCCTAAAGGAGCGCGTCGGTCTTCTAAAGGGTGTCCCCGCAGACGTCCTCAAAAAACTCGAATCCGTCCTCCAAATCGCACCTGGTGCGCGCGAACTCTGCGCCGCACTGAAAGCTCTCGGCTACAAGTTGGCCGTAGTGAGCGGTGGATTCCAGCCTCTAGCAGAATGGCTCGCACGCCAGCTCGGACTAGACTATGCAGTCGCAAACCACGTAAGACGTACTATCCCCAAATCTAGACCGTAGTATCTAATATTAAATCCAGCTCGAAATCGACACCGCGACGAATACCTTGACCGGTAAGCTGGTTGAATCGAAACCCATCATCGACGCTTCACAAAAGCGTATCCTTCTCAAATCCATCGCTGCCGAGAACAACATTCCTCTTTGTCAGACAATGGCTGTTGGCGATGGTGCTAACGATTTGCTGATGCTTCATGAGGCCGGTCTTGGTGTTGCCTGGCGCGCTAAGCCTAAGGTCCAGCTTGAGGCGCCTACTCGCGTTAACGGAGATAGTCTGGTTGATGTTCTCCACTTGCTTGGTTTGGAGAAGGAGGAGATTGCTGAGCTTAGCAAGCTGACTGTATAGGTTCTTATGGACCTGGCACAATACCCATTCATGTTTATTTTCGTTGGATTAGTGACATGTGTATGTCGCGGATTGGAACCGTGGCATTTACTAACGCACTTATTTGCTCTTCCATTTTTATTGATTCGATACCGTCGTGTATTCTGATTCAATGTGGATTAGAGTGCTAGGGCATCTCGTTAGGCTCACAGCCTCATATTTGCTCTACCATTTCCCTGGCGTAGGTGCAGGTGAAGGTTTGGTTGGATTTAGGATTCGGGCATAAATATTCTAGTTCAGATACGTAGCAATTGCCAAATACACGATGAATGAGAACCAATTTTGGAAATTGCCTTGTCTATTTTTTTGATATAAACTTAATTCTTTACCCTCGCCGATGCGATATGACGGCGGGAAAGACTGTACAGAAACCATTGGTGATAGATGGTACAAACAGGTAAAGTTGAAATGAAGAAAAACCCCAAACCCAAACCGAAGCCAAACCAATATGCAATCTAAGCGCCGGTGCATGCTGAACCACTAACTCAAGTATATTTCCAGCCATGCATCTGTATTATGTTGTTGAATAGAAACAGACGAAAGCAGAAAGTTTATCGAGTAGCCTCATCAGCCTGCTGAACGGTCTCAACACGCTCCGCGGTGCCAGTAGCACCAGCCCCAGCAACGGCACTACCCCGTCGCTTCTTCAGGACATTCTCAATGAACGCCTCTCCGGCCTTGTAACTACTGCGAACCAAAGGTCCGGAAGCACAGTACAAGAATCCCATATCCAAAGCACGCTGTCTCCACGCTTCAAAGCGATCAGGAGTAACGTACTCCTCAACAGCCATATGGCGCTTAGTAGGCCTCATGTACTGACCGAAAGTAACAACATCCACATCAACAGCCCTCAGCTGTCTCAACGCATCCCAAAGCTGCTCATCCGTCTCGCCAAGTCCAAGCATAAGACTAGTCTTCGTAATGAGATCAGGTCTAGCCTCCTTGGCAGCCTTAAGCACCCGTATAGATTGCTGGAAGGTAGCTCTGCGATCACGAACATGAGGTGTCAGAGCCTCAACAGTCTCAACATTATGCGCATAAACATCCAATCCAGATCGCGCGACCAGCTTAGCCATCTCCGTATCTCCGTGATAATCACCCGTAAGACACTCGACAAGAATATTCGGCGCCTTAGATTTAATCTTGATGACAGTCTCGGCGAAATGGCGCGCACCACCATCCACAAGATCGTCACGGTCAACACTGGTCAGAACGACGTACCCAAGTCCCCATCGTGAGATGGCCTCAGCTGTGTTCTCGGGCTCGTGGGGGTCCAAAGGTGCAGGGTTACGGTTCGTTTTCACGCTGCAGAATCGGCAACCTCGGGTACATGTATCACCCATCAACATGATAGTAGCAGTAGCAGCGGCCTTGTCGCCTCCGCCCCAGCAATCGGAGATATTGGGACATCTAGCTTCCTCGCAGACGGTGTGGAGGTTCAGACCTCGGAGATCTTTCTTGAGACGCTGGTAGTTCTTCGAGTCGGGGATCGGAGTCTTCAACCAAGAAGGGAGACGGGTCATTTCCTTCTTGCGGCCTGCCGGTCCGACCATGGCGGTCTTGAGAGCGTACGCTTCAGAAGGATCGAGGGGTTCATTGTCGGCGCCACCGGAGACGAAGTCAGAGAATGACGGGCCAGCGTTCAATTTATCTTGGAAGGATGTCTTGCGGCGACGGGTGATACCCGGTGTGTTGGTGGCGGATCCGGCATCCGTAGTAGCGTAGGTGCGGTGGCCGAGGGAGAGGGAGGAGGTTGAGGATTGAGAAAGAGGTGTCCGTACGGACGACAGGTGCCGTAGGCTTCGTGTTGGTGCTGCCATTGTGCTTGGGGTGTATGGAGAAAAGCACTCGGGCTGGTCGAAGAAAGATAGTTAAATCGGCTGTTGCGGTATTCCCGCGGGAAAGTCGCATGACTAAGCTACCGCCACTCGAGCTCCGCTGGATCATGCATGGTCGATCCGGTCGAGCTCCGGTCTACACCGGGGATTGTTCAGGGTTAAACTACAAGGGAAATGGAGTAAATTAATGATGTTTATAGCAATAGCTATTATGGATTATGCTTTACTATGATGCTAGATACTAATTGTACATGTTTGACGCAATTTCAAGGACAGTCGCAGTGCAAGGCGCAATGCAAGGGTATTAAGATAGGACAGGAATAGATAAGGGTGAAATGAAGTGGGGGAGTGAATCCCAGTAAGGAAATGGTGACTTGGAGTCAAGTGGGGTACCAAGAAGCGTTCGAGATGTGGAATAGGAAAATAGAAAGGCAAGTCGCGGGTGATTCGGTGAAGTTAGTAGAAAAAAGGAAATGAGATGGAAAGTGTTTAAGCAAGTAGTGAAAGATCAAGAAGCCTTGACTTCGAGCACCTGTGCTAGAACTTCAATGGCTGACTTGAGCGTTTCGTCGGATCTTCCACAGACGGCGAAAAGCAAATTGTCAATAATTCGCTCGACATCGCGTCGAAGCTCCGTACTGCGGGGGCCAAAGACTCGGTCTTTTGCGCGGCCTGGTGATGATGAAGGAAGTTGAATGCCAAGTGTGCTGTATGCTTTTGTAGGGATGGCGTCGATCCCGTAGTTATCATTTCGTGCCAGTAAGGACGGCTTATGGCGTTGAATGGTAGATAAAGAAAGAAGATAGTTGCGGGCGATTAGCGCTGCACAGAGGCAGTCAAGGAGGCTCTCTGTGACATCTGGAAATATAGTGCGAAATGGTCGAAGAAAGTCGCGATCGTCGCTCTTGCGTACATGTAAAATAGCAGGCGAGGTAAGGCGAAGCATATGGCGGGGGAAATCTTTAACGGAGTGTTCCAGCTCATCTAAAGTCCATTCGTGATCATCCAGTGTCCACTCATGGTTTGCTTCATCCCATGGAGTAGCTTCTTCGGGCTCATCTGTGTCGGATTTGTTGGACTTAGGACTAGGCGGCTGGCGTATTGGTGACGTTGCTTGTGGGCTGACACTGCCAGATCGGATTTGCGGTTGTGGTGATTTATTGCGCTCTCCCTGCGCGGTATCAGGACGCTCGCCCACAACAGTTGATGTTACACTATCCGATGTCAAAGACCCTGGATCAGTATATGCGTCGTCATCTTTACTATCTTCATAACTCTCTATGGAGTAAGTAGAATCCCGAGTGCCATATCCACTATCAGACATGTCAAGGGGTGTCTCCAGAGGGGTATCCGGGCTGAAGGCAGAGACCTCTTCTTGTCGTTGATCTGGTGTCATTGGGAGAGGATGTGGATTCAAAGACGGCGGTGGAGGCATTGACGGTGATGATTGCCTTGCAATTTCAACCAATCTAGGTTTATTTTTTGGCTTGCTTGCAACAGCAAATCTCTGTAACGAATGTTAACGTTATGGAACCCTTAAATGAGGGCTTATCTCAACTGAGTAGACTTACCAAAGGTTCAGCTAGGGTTTTCACCCCCGGATTGAAATCTATTTTCGGCATTGGATGATCTTGTTCAACAATCTGCACTTTCCGGCGATTGGATTCTTTAACAGTTTGATCTTTTCCGGTCATCGGATCAAATGGAACACCTTTCAGCCATGTCTCACAATACGCCAAGTTACTAGGTATCCAGCTGGCTTCACTTGAGACAGTTGCTGTCCTCGGCCGTTGAGGTCTCGGAGATCCACCTAGAACGCGGTCTGATGCGGGGAGCGGTGGAGGCGAAATTGTGGGATTTGATCGCCTGTCGCGAGGATTACTGGTGTAGGTTGAGTCATTGGCTTCACATTGTCGGACGAGATTCGAATGCGCTTCATGGACATTGGTCACTTCCGGCCATCTTGGCTCTTTAGGTTGTTCCCGGGCTTCTTCGTTCCATCCAGAAGGGCGGTAAGTTTTGAAAGGGAGTCTTTCCTCTGACTCAGGTTCTTCTTCCACCGGCATTATGGGCTCAGTCGGCTGCGGGGATTCGTCAGAATCTTCAGGTACTGTAGAAACACTGTTTCTCTCCTCCGGTAATCCATCTTTGCATGCGAAATACGAGGAGTCAGCTCCTGCACTTGCCGGGCGCGAGTCTGAAATTGGAGGGCTGGGTAGGAGGCCAAAGGCTGACATGCTAGAAGACGTAAGGTTTTGGTCAGAGCGCCATGTTCGCAATGAATGTCCACCTGGAAGCTGCTTGGATTCTCTTGTCGATTTCGGACGGAACGTGGGCGCGCCATCGCAAGACGCAGGCGATGAGGGGAGCATTAATTGGAACGGTTCTTTCATTCTTCGTACTGATCGAAACGGTGAGATACAAGATGGCCCTCGACTCGCAGGCCGCCGGGAGAGAGATGTTGCTGAAGAGTCATGGAGCTCTGCGCGTGGGAGTGTGGGGGACGGCACAAATGACAATGTCGGAAATTGCCTGCTCCTCCTTCGGGGCTGATATGTAGGAGACCATCGGCGTGGCGATGGAATGGGCTCAGGAATTGCCATGGCATCGTGGCTTGGTACAGACGAATAAGAATCTTGGGCTCTGATGTGCGTTTGAATCGGGGCCGGGAAGCATGCATGAGTGGGCATTTTGGAAGCACCGCAGTCCATGGCGGACATGGTGCGTCCTTTTAGACTAAGCAAGCCTAGTCGTAATCCGAATGGAGAGAGAGAAAAAGCAACATGCGGTCGCACAAGAGTCACCTGGGTGAGAATGAGATGCGGCAGAGAAAGAATGGAAACAGTCGCGGCAAGCACTAGAAGCTACGCCCGAGGCAGGGGCTCAATATGTCCTTATACAATGCAAATGACGCTAGTTTCGACGGGGGATCCAAGGACGATAGGGTCACCAGGTAATACAAGGCGGCAACATCCCTTGTCAGGGAACTCAGTATCCTGCCATGAAGAAGCTCGAGTATGTTAAGATGGAAGTTCCCCCTTCAAGGTTTTTGGTTTCCCCTCTGGCACGAAACGAGCTCAGCTCCTCTCCAGGCACGGGCCATCATAATAATAGTTGAGAATGAAGGTCGCGCCGTCCTTGCATTCCCGAAAGAGGTGAGATCTAAGCAGGCGGCCACTCCTGATTGGCCCTCAACGACCATTTATGGTCTGCAGGACCCCGTCAACGTGGATGGACCCTCCCCCGTCGCCTACCATCGTCATAGTTCGGCGAATGGGTGGAGACGAGGAATGAGACAAATGGGATGTAGAGGGGGGTAAGAGCGAATCATGGCCCTTGAGAAGGGCAACAAGATCGACCACAGGGTGCAATGTACTGTACTCGAGCGGGTCTTCATTGGCTGCAGTGTCTCGTTGCAACAGCAATGGGAGAGACCCCTTCATGGGGTTCTGCTATCCCTTGCATCAGAGTCAATCATGCTTGGCAGAATTCTGAAACTTGGAATATAAATGATAAAAACTGGTCGTCATGCCATCCATCGCCGTTTCTTTTCTCCTCGTCCTATCTGGTGTGGTCTGTCTTTTTGCCCGGCTTTCGCGGGTGTGTTCAATTGTTAGTGCATGCTTAGGTTAGTGATTGCTCTCATTCGATAGATCATTCAAATCAATTCTTCATCTCGGTTCGAGAATCTCCATTCCGCGGGCCCCGCCGTCATTCTTGGGAGATTTGTTGACAGGTCCATTAAAAACCTCCGTAAGTCTAGATACCCGGCCCACGGTAAGTGATAGATGTTAGTCGAGAATCAATCGATGGGCCTATCGCAAATAAGCAGGATTTAAAGTAGCTGCACCCGTGGGTCAAATCCGATCGGAGGTGCCCAGTAGAGTTTAGGATTGATCACATCTACGGAAGTACTTCCTTCCGCCGTGGAGGCGCGAACAAGCAAATCACGGGACCGGCATTTCCTGGTAGGCGGTAAGCCCCACCCAAACAGTGCAAACAGCCTTATCAATCGGACTTATCAGAAAAGAAAAAAAGTTGCGGCTAGCAAGAATGAACCTTGACGGTCCTTCACCCCCATATTTCATGCAAGCGCCCCATTCTCCATGCTTTCCGAATCATTCATAGCGGCGACGCTGTCATCCGCTAAAACTCCGACCGCCACTCTCAGGGACGTCGGCATTTGCGTGCAAGAATTCCAGCCAGCGTCTCAGCTCCGCTCCACTTTCAAGAAGAGCTCAACGACACCCAATTGTTTGGCTGTGAGCCCGTCGCATATTTTCTGCGCCCAAGCGGAAAAGGCGGTGGTCCATGTGTACAGCCGGGAGAAGGGCAATCAGGAGGCATTGATACCTTTTCCGGAGCGCATCCGTAGCATTGCTGTTGCGGGAGCTAAATATGGTGATGTGCTGATCCTGGGTACGGAGGGCGGCCGCTTAATTCTGTGGGAGGTATGATATGTCAATTTGCGCTCCATCCCATTCTTCTGTCCCCACTTTGATTATTTTCGGGGCTGGCATATGTATGTAAAGTCGTCTCAAGCTAACCCGCGCCGCGTGTTTCAGACATGCACTGGACGTCAAGTGGCTACCACAGCCTCCCATCTCCAACCGGTTACCTCCCTCGTCGTTGACCCCACTTCCAACTTCATTCTCTCGGGCTCTGCAGATGCCAGTGTACATGTCTGGTCCTTATCTGGCATCCTCTCATTTTCCAACCCCACCCAAGCCAATAACCGACAGCCTCCCAATTCTCCGATCCGAACATTCTCCAATCACCGCGCTGCGATCACTTCGCTGGCCGTGGGGCATAGTAATGGTCGGAACAATATCGTTGTCTCTGCTGCGAAGGATAATACTGCCATTGTTTGGGACTATCACACTGCCCGCGCCCTGCGAACCTATCTTCTCCCCCTCTCAGCCACCTGTATCGCACTGGACCCAGTAGACCGAGCCGGGTATGTTGGGTACGAGGACGGCAGCGTGCAATCAATCGACTTCTATCGCAGCAACTCCACCCAAAACTCCCTTCACGACTCATCCGTGCAATCAACTCCAGCCCAAGTCTCCGCTGAAAACCGATGGCTTCCCCCCTCTGCAGACTCGGGTGCCGTGCGGGCTGTCTCACTCGCATATGATGGAGCTACATTGCTGTCTGCACATGATGGCGGTAAGGTGTTGTCATGGAACATTGCGCGCAGGAAGTTCACAGCCTCTGTCGCTGATTATACACACCCTGTGACTAATTTAGTCGTCCTACCACCTACTGGCCTTCCAACTTGTTCACAGGACCTGCATCGCACAATTCATACCATTGTGAAACCCCGACACGATGGTGCGCTCTCAGATCCTGCTCATGCCCCTGGCGCGGTTCCAGCAGCATACGCTTTCCACACCCACCTGATCAACCCCTCGCGTCAGCGATCCCGTCAACCAACTCCATTCTCCCACGCCCTCACCCATGCATCATTCCCTACATCTATGATTGAAGAAGGTCTTGCAGAGCTAGCTGCTTTCGGTCAACCGGGTATTGAGACATCGCGTACTGCATCAAATGCCTCAGTCGCTCCGCAGGCTTCCAACGGCCTCGACGCCCAAGACGGTCGGGTCGAAGAACTAGAGGCAGAGATTGAAACGCTTAAAAAGAAGGATGCAGCTCACACCAAGCTCCGTGATTCTACAACAGATGAGGTCGTGCAGTTGCGCTCAGACCTCACCCACCTGCAAGATTACATCAATGAGCTACATGAAAAGCAAGAGGCCGCTCAACGTGCAAAGTTACAACGCCAAGCAAGGAAAGAAGAGCGTGATGCTAAACGGCGTGAAGCGTGGTTTGCCGCCGAGAAGAAGGGGCGCAACGGCGACGCGCAGATGAAAAAGATGGAGATCGACCATGGTGCATTAACCAGCGACTCGGATGATCACAGCGATGACTGAGGTGTCTTTTCATACTTATCACATATATCAGCATTTTGTTTTTTTCTTGCCATATAAACCTGGAAAATAGGCGCTTGGTTAATGATCATTGACATATACATAACAGAGATTCACGATGTTTTATGCATTTTCCTCGGTAATCTAAACTTGAATTGCTCGAAGTCTATTTAAGCCCATGGGTACCTCGTTTTAGGTGGCAATATACAGAATACAGTAGCCTCAATAATTGGACCTCATTCTACACTAATATTGATCATTTGATTGCATTGCCGGCTCAGATCCGACCGACAACCCGTCTTCATTTAAATTTTTGCGTCATTTCGCGGTGCAGGATTGGAGACTGAAAAGGGGGGTTCATTGGTGGAGTCTGATCGTCGAGCAAGCTACTCCTCACACAATCAATCAATCCTCAGCTCTTGGCTCCAACCCACCCTCTTCACCGTTCACAAAACACGCGAGGCTCAAGAGGTCATTCAGATGTGCATCGCCCATGGGTGGAAAACCCTGGCAGTCCACCGGCTGCTTCAACTGCAGAAAACGGAAGAAAAAGGTTCGGACCCACCCCCTAAAATCCTTCCACCCACTTCTCCAGGGCTGACAAGTTATCATTAGTGTGATGGGCAAGTGCCAGAATGTCAGCGGTGTCTAGAGCGGGGGGCTCAATGTCAAGGATACATCAAGGACCGGATCTTCTTCCATTCGGGGGCCAAAAGTCAACCCCATGAGAAGCCGGAGAAAGCCACCTCCTTAGAGGAGGTCGAGTTTCTCAGCCGCCCGATGCCGATGATGTTGACCAATGGCCCATCTAAGAGGGACCAAATTGTCTCATCATATGTTGCTGCATTCTTCCCGGCTCAAATCAAAGGCAGTATTGATATCGATCCCTGGTATCGCTTGCTATCCGGGATATACAACATTCCAAATAAACCCATGATGCTTGAAAAGGCTCTGGCTGCTAAAGCTTGTATTTGGCTTAGTAGAAATAGTCAGACAGAGAATGATGACCTGCACTACTATGGCCTTCAACTTTATAACAGCGCGATCGAACACATGTCACACGAATTGAAACGGAAGCGGAGGATCTTCAAGAATGAACTCATCTACACCATCGCTCTTTTCCAGGTGCTAGTGGTAAGTGCTCTCCGGATCAACTTCTTGAAGCATCATCTAAACCCAAGGTCTAGTCTTGCTATTGTCCTCAGGGCCTCCAAGTATGGCTTGATCAAATGAAGGTGACCAATGGCATCTTAACCCAATATTATCCTCGTACGAGTGACAGCCCTCTCGTGAAAACCATATATCTATCATTTCATCGAATGCGATTGGTAAGTTGTTTGGATCTCTACTAGGTGGAGTAATAAATCAATTAATTGGTGAATTATTTAGCTATCATCTCTGTCCCCTATACAATCAAATGATCCCATCGATGTCGCCGCCGATACTTTTCCGTATACTACACCAACTGACGTAAACCGACCCATCGATCGATTATTCGACACAATGGCCGGCGTATCGCCATTCATAGCTGCCGTCAGCAAAATTCAAAGCTTCAGCTATGAGAATCGCAAAAAGTTTCTATCCGACACCCTCGCGCAAAGGGATGCGCTAATGGCGTGGTACGCAATGGATGTTAAGGCGATTGGGGGCTATCCATGGACTGGTAACTCAGTCTCACAACTTTCTACTTCGACCCATCTTTTTGGCCCATCCTATCTTTTCTCTTCGCTTGATTGTGCTAGATTTCATGTTCTTTTCTGGGCCACATTATCCATTCTGCAGGAGGTAATTGGCAAAGCGCGTTGCCATGTGCATTTCGCATCACCTTCCCGCAGTGATATTATAAACGACAAAGAGTATCTACTGACCAAGTTCTATGCCGATGAAATCAGCCGGGCGCTGCCTTACTGCCTGCAAGATGCTCACAAGGCGTGGGGCACGAATACTACCATATTTGCCCTGGGTCAGGTTGGAAAAGTATACTTGGAGCTTCAATGTCGAGAGGAGTTTATGTGGAGCCAGGAGGCATTCCAACTTATGGGGAACCTGGGATTGGATTTGCCGCGCTGCGTGGGTGACTTGCTCAGATCTGGCTGGATTATGATGGAGAGATCCACTTATAGTCCAAGTTCGACTTCATCTACGCCACCAGCAGACGACGAAGCGCCTGTTTATTGATCAATTGTTTGGCATAAAATCTTGTATGTATATAGAGCTAGAATATGTGACACGAATCATGAAAATAACTTGAACTCACCAACTCCGATCATTCTCTGCGCGGTCACTGCCGCTGGCAGTGGCATACATCAACTCACCACCTGGGGACTTGGGTATTTAAAACACCATGCAAAGACGACCCTTCAAATCCTTTTTCTGATAATGTTCATACATCTGGTTGATTTGTTCCACACCATAAGTCTTCTCAATATGAACTTTGCAACCATGCTTCGCATGCAAGTTGACCATATCTTGACTTTGTTCTGGGGTACAGATCAGCCGACCCTTCACAGTCTGTTCTTTAAACGAGAGAGCAAATGGATCAACCTCCAATGACCACTCAGATGGTAATCCAACATCAACAAGCACACCACCCTTCCTCAAGAATTGCTGGGAGAATTTGATTAAGCTCCGTGCCTCCGCGTTGATAATAACACGATCAAGGCCAGGATTGGAATCATAAAACGAAGACTGCAACTCCTCAACAACTTTCTTTTCAGCGTCGGAAGAATCAATCACAAAAGTTTTGTCAGGCCTCAAATGCGAAGGAACAGACAACGCAGTCTCAATCCCCTCTTTCCGATTATCGATCGCAATGACCTTTGCGCCCATCGCTTTGGCATACTGAACACCCAAGTGTCCAAGTCCGCCAATACCAACCACCGCCAACCACTGTCCAGGCTTGAGATTCGACGCCAATAGCGCACCATAAACAGTCGCGCCAGCGCAGAACAAAGGTGCCGCTTCCGCCCAAGGTATAGCCTCTGGGATTTTCGCGACGACGCGCGCATCGGCCTTCATGTACTGCGCAAATCCACCATTAACGGTCAAACCAAGCATCCCGACCAATTTTTCACAAAGCTGCTGGCCTTGCGTCTTGCAAGCATTACATTCTCCGCAAAAGGCGTATGTGTTGATGGACCCCACACGATCACCGACACTAATGCCGGACTTCCCCGCGTCTGAGCCTGTTTTGACTACTTCGCCTGCTGGCTCGTGAGATCCGATAAGACCTGGCTTTGCACCGGATGATTCGTAAACGCCCTGCATTACTTGAAGGTCTGTATGGCAGTATCCTGCCGCCGCTATTTTGACTAGAATGTCATTTGGTCCGAGGTGGGCTGGTACGTCCACGTCACGAACTTCATAGCCTTTGTTGAAGTCCTTGACCACGGCTGCGCGCATGGTCTTTGGAATATCGCCCATGTTGAAAATTTCTGATTCGTTGAAAAAATCGTATGTGTAATCAAATGCTTCGTAAATAATTCCAAGGTCCTCAACCATGTATCTACATTTTTATACTCGTATATAGCATACGCTGCGATTTGAAGTGCCAGATGTATAACGTCACTCTGAACAATGCATATTTCTTGTTTCCGGTTGCCTGCAAATGACCCTTGCTCAATTACGATGAATTCAGCAACCCAGCAAATTAAATTAATCGCTGGTTGCATCTGTGCATTGAATTATCAAGTTCTCTGGGATTTGATAACTTGAATATGGTTCCAGCGTGCGGACAGCATGTCACTTTGATTATTCATTTTGTGACGCAATAGTGCGGTAAGAGCTAATCAATCTTATGATTCACGTACAAACGGACCATTTAAACTATCACAACTAGTAGAGTATTCCGAGGCATACTACATGTACTAGGTATGTATGTATGTACTACATGTGTACAGTAGTGGACTACCTAGCATGTGGTGGACGATCTGGAAATAAGGGTGCCCACTGGCAGATCATGATATACAACTTCAACGGGTCAACGAAAGAATATTTTAAATGTGCAGACACCCATCAGATGACAAGAGAATTAGAATGAACCTCTTTGACCCGCAGTTGACTGTAAAAGGCCATCGTTTATGCTGTTGTATTCCGTTCAAGTTCAAGGTCGGAAATCTGGAACCCAATGGTTGAAGGGATTACTTGAAGAGGTTACTTGACGCACGGGAAGCGAAGCAGCGACAAAGAAACATTTGAAATCGCCCAGAAAAGAGCAAAATTGCTCATGACATCGGTGTAATTAAACCCCACATATCGAGATAATATTTCCAGGTTCATGACTCAAATCAATTATTCTGATTTGTCCCCCACTTCAAGTCATCTGGAGACAAAGACGCTGCTACCTTGCCTCCACCAGTCAAAGACCGCCATGAGCGTGGCAGGGATGGCAAATGAAATCATAGCTCGCCACAACAAACATTTATATAGGAAAAATCCCTTCTTTCCTGGCAAAACCCTTCGAAACTCTACACGAAGACCACACGAGTCCACGATATTCAATGAACCTTTGAATTTTGCATTTATTGCCACATCAAGCATTCAAGTTCCGTTCCAACTTACGCCAAAATGCCCGACACATACACCAGTTCGTCATATTATTACAGTTCTTCGACCAATACGAACGAAGGCACCTCTTCTACCGGCCACCGATACTCAACTACCTCTCATACCGAACCTGATGGGACTACCACTGTACGCACGGCGCACCAAGATCTGGGCCAGGCGCCTGTAATTGAGGAGCGACGATATGATCGCACCGGTGAGGAACAGCTTGAACTTCCTGGGCCTGGGGGTACATCTGCTGGAGGAGTGAAACGCATTACCGACCTTGAAGATGAAGAACCATAGCTTGTTTTGCAAGTTAATTAAAAATGCTAGGTCGAATTAATCAAATCGAAACTCGACTTCCATTATGCCAGCAGTATTATAGGTAAATTTTACGTATATGTAGACGTCAAAAGGCGTACCTTTGTAACACTATGCGTGATGTGATAAATTTGGACGCTGCTAGGTAGGTGTCCAGACATGGGTTGACCTTATGGATCTAGAGCGCAGTAAATGGCTTGAGACATCTGGACGCGTCATCACTTAGGCGACCCGAAAAGGCAGCTCATCAAAAAGGTCAGTATACTAATATAGTCAAGTTATCACCCGCCCGAGAGTATTATGCGAAATATGGTGGAGACCATTAGGCGTGCCATCAGCCCCGCATTCATGGATATCCCATACATGTATTGTTGATGTCACTCATGAAGTTCTTCAAATGTTCATGCACAGGTGTATGCTAGTATTTTTATTTATAAATAATATGAATAGTTACTCACAACGATAAATATTGACCAAACACATTTCAATATGACTAGAATTGCTCTGATATCCACCAACACCCAAGGGCCCAGGCCATTCGAGGCCGTTCGGACTGTTTACTTTCGTAAACTTGAAGGTTCGGCCCTGCATGGGCTCACTAACCTTTGTTTAGCTATCGAACTAACTAGGATGACTGGCGCATATCAGCTGTCATCATGAATTACGTGGTTCCCGAGGCGTGCTGCGTGTGGAACTGGAGCCAGCACAGGCATAATAAGCCTCACAAGACAGCATGCACATGTGGATGTAGGACTAGGGCGTTCAGAAGGCCCTACGAGTACAACTTGGAAGTAAAATTAGAAGAAATGCTAATAGATAGTATAGACCTGAAACGTGTAGATAAAACTATAAATAAGCCGACTGAATCCAGCCATATTGAAATTCCAAGCTCAAGATTCTCATACTATTCACTCATACCCATTTCAAACCTCCAACAGTCAATACTACTTAGCTATTCCCGAGGTCTACTAGGACCTGCAACATGAAGTTCCTTACTATCTCTACCCTCGCCATTTCCGTGGCCTCATCTGCCTTTGCATGGACTGTCGTGGACTACGCAGATGTGAATGACTGCAACATCATTGATACCACTGCGTATTATCGTGCCTACGTGGGCAATGACTCTAATGCATGCCACAACTTTGGAGCTGGCGAGTCTGGTTCTTCTTGCTCTCAGCACAGTGGAGAGGGCGATGTCACCAGCTGTGGTTCTGACACGCTTGTTTCTTCGAGTGTCCTTGCTGGGACTACCCAGTGCGAGTTCTTTGAGGATAGTGATTGTGCTGGCTCTTCGCGTATTGTTGCAGCTGGGAACTGTGTTGCTGGGGAGTACCAGTCTTTCTCCTGCGTAAGTGTGACAGCCATCTCATGAGGTTTATTCGGACTGCTAGTAAGAACAACACTGATTTTCTTATAGCCTGAAATCTAAACTGCACTAGCACTTACGAGTAGTTTCGTGGGCTGGATGGTTGGTGGGCATCTATGGGATGGATAGATGGCTGAGTCGTTGATGATTTCTGCACATGTGGTTACCTAGACAACACCCAGCTGTGTACTTATCAGTTTATCCATCGATGTGTTTATTTGAGCTCCTGCTTACTTTAAGTAGAGACGACTGCTCCTGCCTGATTCTGGTGCAGGCCATGACTTCGTGCCTGAGGCAGGAATAGTTAGATAATCACATTCCCGCTAAACCTTTTTGAGACTTCACCACCAGCAGCCTTTGAACACCGGGAAAAAGGAGGGCAGCTGGAAGACTCTCTTGTGATCGGTTAAATCGCCCGTTCCAGTAGAATTCCTGCGATCCAAGGGCTAATTTCCTGTGAGGGAATGCCCAAGGGGACCACCCTAGACTGACGTTGGCTGATCCCGGTGGGGATTGGCCCTTTCACCGTAGACCGGTTTTAGCGTAGGCAAAGCGAATTGCGCTGGCTGCTCTCGCTTAGACTCCGACGCCGGTGGGAACCCGTGTGTTGGCGCACTCAACCCGCCTAATCCACACGGCTCCGGTTCATTCTCTAGCACCCACGCTAGTGATTCTTAGATGCCACCCAAATTGCTTACACCCAGTCTATCCCACCCAGATGCGCATCACTTCAACGTGGAGGCCCGTTCCCATACTTCCATATATAAGCTCAGAGCTCATCTAAAATAAACCTAGACCATCTCTCTTTCTTGACTTTGGCCCGCTTTTCCTCCCCTTGATCCTGCGGTGTCTTTTTCCTCGGGTGTTCCAGCAGGGCCCAAATATTGTTCGCCTCCCCCCCTCTAAACTGTCACCCATCGTCATCCTATATCGGACCCAACGCGGCCCAGGACCCGGTCCCAGGCTGATCTGAGAGGCCCCGAGCCCCCCCCCCCCTCATTTTGCTAATGACTACCCAGTCTTATCGCAGATCCAGATTTTGCCAGGCTTAGAAATGTCTCGCGGTGAATTATTACGTGCTCGGACGGTGATCCCGCCGGACCAGCGAGGAAATCTCTGCTGGTCGATCAGATTTATCATGTCCGCTTAGAAAGAGCCTGCCTGTGAATACCACGACAATACGTTCAAATGTTTTTAATGCAATAAAAATTTCTCTTCTCTCTACTTTCTTCTGCTCCGACTTTCTTTTTTTCCTCTTTTTCCTCGGACAGAAATCAAGGCCAGTTGGAAAGTCTAAATCTCCCCTTCATCCACGGGCTCCGTCCACATCCGGGGAAAATAACCTTTTCGGAGCAAATCGAGGACTTTTTTTCTCAACAGGAAAGACGCCACCGATTACCCGACCCCTCTCTTCGGGGACCTTGTTCCTGGCCATCAAAACAGTCGGTTTCTTTTCTTGCAACACACGACTAACCCACGTATACCGTGTCACTTGTTGCCTGTCACACCGAGCCGTGTACCTGGTATACCCTCAGCCTCAAAGCTACGCCCGGGTTGTTGTTTGACCTCGGGACCGCATCTCGCGCCGGGGATCTACGGGACCTTAAATCTGAATGGGCTGAACGGCTCTCATCGATCTTCTTTGCCTCCATATCGACACGTGCCTCTCTTCCTCTTTCTCTCTATCTTCCCTCCAACCACCAGGAATCATGTTGCCTCCAGTACCCTCGCCTCTGGACTACGGCATCTCGCCAGAGAATGGATTCCTGTCGCCAGAACCACCCTTAGAGAGGCTGCCAGATCCCTACTATGCCAAATGGGAAGCCATCGCCGCGAATCTCCAGCCATTATTATTGAGCAAACGCGTGCGTGCGCTGGTAGATCGGCTGCCTATCCTTTCAGCCTCGTACCTGCAGACAGATGCCGAGTGGCGTCGAGCATACGTCGTCCTGGTATTTATACTACACGGCTATGTATGGGGCGGTGATACACCCTGCGAGGTATGTACAAGTTCTTCATGGATTGCCATCATCCAGGTCTCAGTTCTAACTCGAAACCCAGAGAGTGCCTCCACAAATCACCGTGCCGCTATTCGAGATATGTGAACGCCTCGAAGTACCCCCAGTAGCGACATACGCTGGCGTATGCCTCTGGAACTATAAGCCCATCTTCCCAGATGAGCCCGCGGATGATCTCAGCAACCTCGCCTGTTTACAAACATTCACCGGTTCCCTAGATGAACAATGGTTCTATCTCGTCTCAGTCGCCATCGAAGCTCGTGGTGCCCCGGCAATCCCCTTAATGCTTGAAGCTATCACCGCCGCCCGCGCAGGTAGAGCTCGCGTGGTAACTGAATACCTGCAGCGTCTAGCCGAACTGCTCGATGAGATTACCTCGCTGCTCCAACGCATGGATGAAAACTGCGATCCATATGTCTTTTATAATCGTATCCGCCCGTACCTTGCTGGTAGTAAGAATATGGCGGATGCAGGCCTCCCCAACGGTCTTCTGTACGATGATGGTGAAAGTGTACCAGAATACCGACAATACGGCGGCGGAAGCAATGCCCAGAGCTCTTTAATTCAGTTCTTCGATATCGTGCTAGGTATTGAGCATCGACCCACAGGTGTCAGAAAAGAGTCAAATGGCTCACCCGAGGACGCCGCGAAGTCTCGAAACGGTTTCATCCACGGAATGCGCACTTATATGCCTGGTCCGCATAGACGATTCCTGGAACATGTCGATTCAATCGCTAATATACGTTCCTTCGTGGAGTCTCGGCGCACTGACCCCGCGCTCCGACTTGCATATGATGCGTGTCTATCTATGCTCCGCTCTATGCGTGATAAGCACATCCAAATCGTCTCCCGGTATATCATTCTGCAAGCGCGTGGAGCCCGTCGCGAGATGCAGTCTGCTCCTACAACCCAGCAGCCTGCCCCCCAGAACCTCGCTACAGCCGTGCCTACCGATAGCAAGAAGCTTCGTGGTACGGGTGGTACGGCTCTTATTCCATTTTTAAAACAAGCTCGTGATGAGACGGGCGAGCCTGCTATTGATGTATGGGCACGACGACTACTCAGTAATGGACCTGCTGTTGCGGGCTCTGCACCCCTGAGTAAAGTGGGCGAACACCCTGATGGTCATCTGGAGGTAGTAGGTCTTTGTGGAACATGGACCTCCGATGATAGCGAGGGTGGAATCTGCCACTGGTGAAGAATATTTTTAAGATTTGATATCTACGTGTGATCTTGAGCGTTCGCATTGCATTTGCGATTGACATGTCTACTCACTTTATTTCCTGAGAAGCTCAATAGACATTCCCGGTACTTAGAGTACCCATCACTCTGTTCATTTCAGCATTGATTTTCTATCATGTTTCTACATTCAATTGTATGATGGCTGTATGGCGTACAACGATACATAAACAATTTGTGCTACACTTGTACAATTTCATCATTGGCATCCACTCACATCCAACGATCTACACATGGCTGTGTAGATTGTAATATGAGTGGCCCACTGTAAACAGTAGAATCTTCTGTGCCCCGTTTCTTTCTCTTCCATGACGCATTTCCCTTCTATGAATCTCCAAGCTTCAGCCAAGAACCGGGCCAGGTCACGTGCATGACATCAGTCAATGACGTCATCCATATTGGTTATCCGGTGGCTTACGTAGTGGCGTGTTGTGTTGCCTTGGAAGATAAAGATGAACGATACACATATAAAGAGAGAGGGAAGTCATGACAAGAGAAACCTTTTGTTGATACAATAGCATAAACAAACTTTCAAACTACAAACAACGCGTCTTCATACAACCGATCTTCCAACTCCATCTACCTCTACTCCATACAATCTACATCTACATCAACATCAACATCAACACTATCAAAATGTCTGACGGCAACTCTTCCACTCTCGGCTCTTACGTGAATGCCGCCACCGGTGCTGCCCAGCGCGCCGTCGGCTCTCTCACTGGTGACTCTTCCGCCCAGGTAAGCAACCTCAATCACCCAAAACCAACGCGACATACTAACAATCACAGAACCAGGGTGAAGCCGCCAAGGCCCAAGCCGAGGAGCAGCACAAGAACTCCCACACCACCGCTAAGCTTGGTCCTATCTCCGCAGACCCCAACACCGGCGCCACGGCTACCGATGACCCCAACCGCTCTACCGGCTCCTGGGACCAGACCATGGGCTCAGCCAAGGAGTCCATCGGTAACCTGATCGGCAACGAGAACCTGCGCCAGTCCGGTGTGCAGCAGAACGCTGCTGGAAAGGAGCAGGAGGCTAAGGGTCAACTGAAGGATCTTGGCGAGGGTCTTCAGAACCGCGCCCAGGGTGCTGTTGGTGGTATTGCTGCTGCTGTTACTGGTGATCGCGAGGAGGAGCAGAAGTACAAGGATATGCACGACGAGGGCAAGGTCCGTCAGCGCGGTGCTGAGGCTGATATTGCTAAGCGTCAGGGTGCTTAAATCTCTTTGAACTGATTTCTCTGATTCGGGAATTTTGTGATTTTCGGTTTTCAGCTTTTAGCTTTATGATTTATGAGTTGAGATATCCAATTTGAGATTGACTTACTTTATGTCTTATTTTCATTCATTTCAACATGGTAAAAATAAAAAGAATCTGAGCATTCCATGTGAATGATTTTGACGTTGTGGTTCAATTGGAGTTGCTTTTTGTAGATTTGTAGATGCTTTGATCGACTGTCGATCGTACATGGATTAGCACTTGGTGTCACTTTTGACAGCTCGCAGGATCGATCTTCATTTCAACGACTAGTCTGGCTCCCCCGCTCGTGGTCTTTATATCTTGATTTTATATTTTTGCATTGGGTTATTCTGGGATCGTTGAAAGCGACCGGATTAGACCTTGTCAAAGGGCGTAGTATTGCTGTATCAGCCAAGACAATCAACTCTTAATAACACCCAAAGAAAAAGGACCGCAAAAGCCCTATGAAACTGGAGGGCCATGAAATTGGTTTTGATACATTAATAAATTGCGTTCTACAGCTATGGCGGTATACCTACGCATACCCCTCAAGTGTCTTTGCAAATACCGTTGATTTCGTATACTATCGTTAAGTAAAAGATATAATCCATTTATTCATTTATAGCGATCCAAGAAGGGAACCAAGAAGCTTAGAGACATCCTCAATGAGCTGTGTCATGTTAGTAACTGATAATATTGACCCAGAGAAAGCAACACACATACCGGTGTAGCATCCCCAATTAGTGTCGTAGTATTGTCCACAAAGTCCTTAGTCAAGAGAGAACCAGCGTTATCCAGAATAGTCTGCAGTGTCTTGGTGTTGTCGTCGGAGAGAACCTTCGCGGCGTTGGTAATGATAGTTTGCAAGCTATTGATATTTGAATCGCTCAACAAGCCCTCGAGATCACTGAGGGTACTGAGGAGGCCGGTGCTCTCTGGTGCAGGTGCAGCAACAGGATTGGGCTCTGGGGCAGCAACGGCCAGAGTCATAGGCGCAGCCGCAATAAGAGGGAGGAGAAGATTTGAGAAGCGCATTGTGAGTATGAAGATATTGCAGAGATCTAGAAGATTGTGATGAAGAAAGAAGAAGAGAAAAAAAAAAAAAAGATCGTTAAGGACTGTGAGATAAAAAAGAAAAGAGCCTATTGATTAAAGCCAAGGAAGAAGAAAAAACAAAAGCCTCCAGGCTAACCAAATCTACTTTCTAGCTTGCACGGAGTATGTATACGGCTTCCCCACCTGGCACTCTAGACCGACAACAGGTGTAATGTCTTAGATTATTGAACGACCAGACCACCACGAACAGAGCAAGACCAAGGAAACAAGAGAGAATTCCCCGGTCTTTCAGCCAATACGGTCCTTGTAACTCCTCACAAGCGACCAAAAGCAAGTAGAAAGACAGGCTCGAGCCGGATTGGCAGCGGATCTCGCCGAGCGATCGCAGGATAGAATTCAACGCCGAGGTCGATCGCGATAAACACGAAAAAAAACGGGCTTCCATGTGAGAGTACATGTATGAACGGACCTATGAAAAACACCGCTCCGATATTCTACCATGGCCACGGTGATAGAATTGCATTCAGCAAAAAAAGTCATTGACTCGTTTCCACACACGAGCTGAGCTAGTCACCTCCCCGCATCCAAGGTCTCACCCCGGACTACCGACATTAGGCAGGGATCGACTAGGCCGGGGGATCAGAGCCCTGATGTTGGTTGGTTCTAGTGGAACTGGGCCTGTTTAGCGTGAAGCTAGTGTGCAATGGATGCTAACCCCTCTCGGACGGAAGGTCTTCTCGGCTCCACCGCGGAGCAGCAGGTCGGTTCGGTAAAGATCGGCATCCAGGAAGGCTAGATGTTACACTGGCTAGATCATTGGTGGGGATTGTGTCTCTCTATCATGACAGTACAGTATATTAAAGATGATCATGACAGGCTCGATATTAACTGCAGGATGATGTGTGAGAGGTTACAAAGAGCTGGGATGCACCGAGGAACTGATAAAGATGCATGTGCATGGCACGAAAAGTGGGAGGCTTGCGCCACCATGGTTCGGTCCCAGTTCCTGGAGCCAGGAACCAGAAAAGAGTCCCTGGCAGAATGAGGGGGAGGCAAAATGAGGAAATCTAGAGGAACAATGAGTTATCATTAACTTCATCACGTCGTTTATCGTGTCTGCACGTAATTCTACTCATTCCAGATCATCCTGACGAGATTTTCTCCTGCAAGATAAAGGAAAAGCCAAAAACAAAAAAAAAAAAAAAAAAAAAATAAAAATAAAAATAAAAATAAAAAAATAAAAAAAAAAAAAAAAAACTCAATAGTCGATCGCAAAAAAGAACAAAAAGGAAAAAAATAGGAGGGAAAAAATCAGACTAAAAAGTGCCCCATCGTGATCCAGACGCATGAGCAGCTGCAGGCCCGGCAGCCACTTTCCTTAAGCATCGTAGCTTGAACACTCTCCGCCGCTCGTGGCCCCACTTGACTTGCTCCATCATTTTTGCAATCATTTTGGCCATTTGTTGCTCTCATAACGCCAACGCCAATCCGAGTATACCTAATGCTCCAATCATCGACCCGGTGAGCATTGTAGGTTGCGCTGCCGGCGCCATTGCACTAGAAGTCGATGATGACCCGGTCGCTGTGTTCGTACCGGTGGCGCTGGCCCCTCCTCCTGTAGCAGTGGATGTAGTCTCGTACGCCAAACCAGTAGTGGCTGTTAAGGCGCCACCAGATACCTGAGCCCGGACAACGGACATGTAGCTCTTCACATCGGTCGGGAGACTGGAGTACCAGGCGGGCGTATTGCCAGCACTAAGTTGGCTGCCGAGAGAACTACGGGATTGAGCGTCCATCAGCTCCCCGAGGACTGACATTGGAACGGCGGAGAGAATCTCGGGGAGAAGTGACTTTGGTGGTGGTGAGATATTGCCAAAGTTGCCCGTTGCTGTTTGGTTTGCTATGTTTATTCTAGAAAATCGGTAAGTCATGGTTCTCTTTGGTACAGATGAACTTGAAGAAGGACGAACAAGGCATTCTCCAGGGAAGCCAGATTGAATCCACCCGTTGTCGTTGTAGCTGGAACACTGGTGGCATCTCGTTTTTCAGGCTGTGGGTCGTTGGCCAGCGCTGAAACCGTTAAACAGAAGATCACTGTACTGAATTTCATCTTGGGATGGAGATCAAAATCTGAACAATGAAAATTGCTAGGTTCAAATGTTTCTAAGCTGGGGTAAGAAGAGTATATCAAATGCTTGACTGCCTAGTCCATTCTCGGGCATGTCTTAGAAACCGAGCGTTCAATCCATGCATTGTAGATTGTGGCAGTAGTGTATAGTGGTACTCCCCACTTATGCCCGGGTATCTTGAGTGGTCTTTGATTCATAACAGGTTTTCCCCAGCCTACCAGAATCTAGTACTTCGGTTGCAGGTGGTCCGAGGTTCTGGGACAAAAGCCTAGACACAAGGAATGTACACTAATTGACTGGCGGGGTCAGTGAATCACCAGTGCATGTCAGCATTATTCTTAGCTTTTTCTGACTTCATCATAGTCACCGTTTAATCCCTCACTGAAGTGGTCTTCGTTCGAGTTTCAAGCTTATTATCTAAAATAAAGTAGAACTAGAATTTGAGCCAAGTCTCCACTATAAAATATCACAAAATGAGTGCTGTTCACTGATCCTTGAAGGGTTGCGGGTCTTCATTCTTTCTGAAACAATCTTAGCGTATGTCTAAATAGGGTAAACTATTAACTTTTAATGAATTACTCGAGCAAGTTGTAAAATATGAACCGTTGACATTTTTTATTAAAACGAAGCGTAAAAAGGACCAAGAGAAAGACCGAGTCACAAACCATCAATCTCATCGTCGCAACGAGCGTATCTCATAGATCGGGTATATACAGATAAAATCAAAATAAAGAGCCAGAAAATAGTTAGCAATAATGGATCGCATCCACACCACTACTTAAACCACATTCAACTTCTCACGCAGTCGATCCTGGTAGTAGCGCAGAGGGTATGAGCGCAACTTATTAGGCATGGCTGGGTACACAGCAACCGAGAAGCCCATCCAAGTACGATACAAAGCTCTCGTACTGGCAGTGGAACGAAGACCATATGCATCACGGATCTTTGGTGGCAACATTTCAATAGTAACAACCCGCAGGAAAGGCTTAATTCGCTGCACCCATTTAGGCATATCGGTGCTTTCGCGCAGCTCCTTTGCAAAGCGCGCCGCATCAGGAGAGACCTGGAGCTGGTTTACCTGGTCGTCCCAGTAAGACCAGAACGCAGTTCGAGACTCAGGCCAAGTACCGTGCGGAAGACCCATACACTTCACTAACATGGTAAACTCATCATATCCGCGCTGAGCGGTATCATAGTCCACGCGACCATATACACGTTGGTAGAAGTCTGTTGCGGTGGCGTATAGAGTAGCAGCTATCCAGCTAGCTTGTGTTGGGTTGTGCAAGAAGCGATCATCCTGTTGCTCGATGAGTGCGAGCAGGGACTTGCGCTCGGCGGGGGTGCCAAAGACTAAGATCGAGATTTGACTGATGTGTTCTTGAAGGGTGTCGAGGAGCTCTGTTGCTAAGTCCTTGTCGGACTCTTTGTCACTTGAGCGGATTCCTGGCAGTGCTGCCTGGAGAAGCAGTGCAGCACCAGAGCCGGCGAATAATATTCCCTCTTGGAGGATTTGAGGGAGAATCTCTAGTTGCTCGAGGGCGTGCAGGCGACCGGGAGAGGTGTTGATGCTGCTGGGGTCACTGACTGTAGGCAGCACATTGGGCTTCTCGTCGTCGCTGATAGGAGACGGGGGAGTTGAAGAGCGAGACATGATTATTTGTTATTCTGTGGTCTTTTCCAAGTCGTATAATCGTATATGGCAAATATAATAGTATGTCAAGTCGAGGAGTCTGGTACGAACAGACAGATCCAAATGTTAAAAGAAAAGCACCACAATCACAGGCTTCAAACCCCCGCAAAATGACGAGAAATAAGAAATCCCCAGAAAAAAAAAGAACTAAAAAACCTTGGAAATGAGCAAGCAAATCAGCATGACCTAAATTCCCGACAATCCTAAACCGCAAAGCCCCTAATCCCTCCCAGAGGACATCATCCTCTCCACCAAGTGGGTCACACTATTGGATCCACCCGCTCAAGCCCGCTCGGCCCATGTGAACCCCATTTCTGTCTTATCCCCCTTTTCCAGCTCGTTCTTGGGCCATAAGCCGCGGTTCTCAGCAGATCGCCATCTCCTCCGCCGATCCCTGCTGCTTACAGCCTACAACACTCGTGGATCCTGTCCGGGACAGGGAAGAGTGCTCCGACGCATCGTGATAATTATCCACTTTTTGCTTTTCATGACTGGTTCCACTTTGGTTCAGATGGATCCTTTGGCCAAATTATGGAAAGTCCGGGGCTCTCCATACGAGGAGAAGATGTGAAAGAAAAAAGGGCTTATTTCGCTTGCTCGCCATACGTTAATCGCTAATTAATGTTACCCCCAAGAGGCGATCCCCGGAATTACCTCGCTTCCCCCCCCCCTCGGAGGACCGTCACGATACATATAGGCGATCGCCGTCCCTGATTGACCCTTTTCTTTTTCTCGCGTCTACTTTGAGTTGAGCGTGCGTGAGAGTGTGTGGGTTTGCGACAAAATACTACAAAGTGCTGATTTCCCATTACTCTCGTCACAATGGGGAAGAATACGGATGACCGACCCGCTTACTTGAGCGCTGACGATGCTAAGTACTCCCTCGGTGTGCATCGTGGGCCATTGGTCCCTGCTGGTGTCGACGATGGCTCCAAGCTAGAGAAGGTCGAGACGGCTGGCGGATTGTCACTGGCCACCACGCAAACGCGCAAGGAAAAGTTCACGCGCCATTGGAAACGATTTTGGTGCTGCTATCTTATTGGAAATATTATTTTCTTAGCTATTTTCTTGCCTGTCTTGTAAGTCGTGCGCGATCAATTGACTATTCTGTGGTCGATAATGAAACTAATGCCTCATTCCCCTACAGCTTCCTTGTCGCAATCCCCGCTATATCCCAGCTTGTCGTCAATAAATCGGACTTGGTCCTCGTTAGCGCGGCTGTCATGCAGCCTGAACCAAACCATATCCAGTTGACTCTTCAATCGGCGCTGGATTTGAAAATCGCCTTGCCCGTACGAATTGAGCGCACACCATTGAACCTGTTCATTAGCGAGAGCGGCGCAGGTAACCCGTGGGGTATGGCAAATTTGACTGGCTTGACAATTCGCGGAAATACTACATTGGGTGTAACCGACCAGTCCACTCCTCTGCTGAACGGCACTACATGGGAAGACTATGTTCGTCAAGTTGTCAACCAGAAAGAAACTGCCCTATCGATCAAGGGAACAACCAATTCGTACCTGGGTGTTTTGAAGTCTAAGGTGACAATGAACAAGAATATTATGTCACCAAGTAAGCTTACCTTCGCCTCGCTCTTATTGAAATTTCGGACGGTCTGGGACAATACAACTAACCATGGATATAGCTCTCAACGCTTTCGATGGGTTCAGTATCAGTGATGCTTCCCTAATTCCCGCAAGAGAAGACGGCACGAATCTGATTGGAAATGTCACATTGCCCAATCCTTCAATTCTGACACTCGAGATTGGTACGATTGTTCTTGATGTCAAGAGCGGCGACATTGTCATTGGAAACGCAACCATCGAAAACTTGACCCTCAAGCCCGGCAATCATAGCAACCCACTCACGGGTATTCTTGATATTGGTGTCATTCTCAAGAACTTAAAAACCATCTTGGCCGACCAACTCCCGGCTATCAAGAACAGCGGCGGTCTCAATCTCACTTCCGTCACTCGTACTGTAACATGGAATGACACCTTAGTCCCATACTACACACAAGTGATGTCCGAACTACCTCTCTCGGCCGATGTCGGCCTTCTCGATACCCTGAAGAATACGCTCAAGAGCTTCCTCCAAACCGGCAGCGGAAAGAATCTGACCGAAATCATTGCCGACCTCAAGAACCATACCTCTTCCGAGAACGCTACCGATCTCATGGATGACCTGAAAGACGGTCTCGACCTCAGCAATGATCTCAACAGGGCCGTTCGCCGCGACGAAACCAAGGGATTGACAGCCGCACAGCTCCTCTCCCGGACACTGAGGCTGAACCCTCACATTCGCAACCTTTTCAAGGACGAAGAGCCTACTAAACGCGATGAGATGCTTGACTCCCTGACGGAGTGGTACGTGGATCAACATTAGATTAGAATCCTAGACGTTTGATAAACAGCTTAGACTAGACATTGTCTTGCGACCTGTTTGAATGGTTCTTTGGCGTTTTTTTGCTTATTGATTTTGCAATGCCCGCCCACGTCCCGCGACGTTGACGCTGACACGATTGTTCCCACTGATTGATGCGATGCTTTTATTTTCCTGCTGACTCTACGAGTCTTTGATTCCCCTGGACTGGGTGGTGTGTTGATTTATGGATTACGGCGTTACGGCTTATACTGTACATCTACCTGGCACCAGGTACGATCTCCCGATCGCTTCTTGCATAGACAAGTTCGATAGAAATAATATTAAATTATGAATGACTATAATCAATATAATCAATTTTTTCAACTTCTCACTGGCATCGTATTACCCTCTGAATACGGAGTCCCGTACTTCCGTCTGCCGATCACGCGGGCACCGACCATTTCCCGACTTGATACATAGGAGTTAACCGGAGCCTCTGTCGGCGATCGTAATCGACAATGCACCTCGGTAGAACCTGTACCTTGACTGGGTTAACCAATGTAAATCCCCGAATGCAGGTTTTCTGCAACCGAGAAAGTCAATCTCTACAGTCATGTGAAAAACTCAATCTATGAAGACGGATAACGGCCTACATGGTATAAATGACATCTAGCGACTCGGCCGTTTGGGGGCAATGATGCTGGAAATTGACACTGCTCTTCATCTGCCATGCGTCGCCAGATTGAGATTCACATTTGCTGCTGGCGTCATGCTTGCCGCAAATCTGGCAGCGACTTCAAATGTTGGTGTGACCACTGCTCTGTCTCCTCGGGTATCGGGATTGGCTCACTTAAAGCCCACCAGTTTGTATTTGTATTAGTCGCGAGCCGTTACTAACTTACTAAAGGGGAATAGCGGGGTGCTGATCTTCCTGGGGAACCTTGGGGAAACTCAATTAAATGAAATGTGATCATTTTGCTTTCGTTCGGCCGAGCTGTGGGGTCGTGTATATGTTGATTCATGTGATGGAACAGTGTATGTGAAGTTGGAACAGCAACAGAAGCTAGGCACGATATTAAGAATTGTAAACTTGAATTCTCCTGTGGTGTATGACGTTCGAAATTCAGGTCGCATCGGGTGTGGAGAAGCTAATGTTTCATGAGGAGAGTACCATTATTGGAATACTTTGGTCCAGTTTTACTCCACAGCAGGAAGAGTGCGGCGGGTTCGCCTAAATCGACATCCTCAGGTCATACGTTTATCTACCACTGATTACATATGAAATGATAAAAATTTTCAACAGACAGGAACACCCGAATCTCCCAGCTAGCTAGGCCAAAAGCTGGAATATGTGAAATAGTGCATACCTTCCTTGTTCTGAGACCGGATAACAATAAAAAAGGAAGATCACCCCCCTCGTTCACCTCATTCGTAACTCTGCCTGGACGAAAAGGCAGATCATACGCGCCCAACGCGGGAAATCACGGTCTCATGGTTTGCGGCTATGAGATCCCGGAAGTCCAGCTAGGCGGATTCGAGATATAACGGTAAGGGTTGCGAAAACAATTAGCAGTCGAGTGACGCGTAATGCGCCTATGAAAGCGGCAGAAATGCACTTCTGGAGCCGCGGCCTCCATATCATCATGTATCATTTGAGTGCCACTTGAAGATTCGCCGTTTTCGAGCCCATACCCAAGTCGCTCATTTTCAGCTGCAATGAATTTCTCCAAGAGCGAATCCAAAGCAGCCCCTGTTGAAGTAATAACATCGATATGAAAGTTCATTAAGTCATGCATGTGTTCCTTGATGCGCACCTACAGCCAACAAGAAGTGATATAAGGGGAACAAGAGTCCGAGATGGGAAGAGCGCTATCCGTCCATAAGATCACCCAGCGCCGCACCCCAGATCCGCACAAATCGGTCGGGTGAATATCTATCAGTGTACTTGAGGGCGCAGAACTTCAAGAACTTGACATGGCCATTCTTGTAGCTCTGTGTATTGTCGGAGCTTTGCCGTGGGATGTACGAAGTGGAAAAGACGTCATGCTTGCTACTTTTGACGTGTGGGTTCAGGAAACAATGTGCTGTGGTATGGAACACTTCACGTTTGTGAAACGGGCAGAATTGGGGTGTCGGAGAAAAGGGAGGCGGGCTTGAAGGGGGCTGGATGAAGGGCTTGGCTTCTACAGTGCCAGCTGCAGGCTTGTTTGAGGCAAGATGCCACTGACTAAACAAGCCTCCCATACCTATTGATTCTAGGATTTGCAGCCCTGGTCGCTTTTTTTGTGTTCTTCTTGGGTAGAATCCGAAGAAGGCAGAAAAATAATGATGTATGTATGTAGCAGGCTTTTTTAAAAAAAAGTCTAGAGATACACATGGAAGTATCCCCTTAAGTTTTACCTTGGGTGAAACCAGTTTTGAATAGTAGTAATAGAGGGGTTCTTTCTCCTGCGTCAAACTGAAGCACCAAATCATGATGTCCAGTTATAACGAATGTCTAGTTGTAATGGCAAACATTTTTTGAACTTGAAGCCGAAGTGTAAACGAGCGTATTCAAATGTTCTTTGACGTGCTTGACTCATTCTAAATTATCCTTCGCTCGCTAACAGGAAGCAACCAATTAGTGTCGAGAAGCACCTGGGTACAAGATGGACTGGTAAAAATAAAACAAAATCTGAAGAGATAGGTAGGATCTTGCGACGACACCCAGGTCGATATAGTAGTACATGTACTACTGCCTAAAGTTCGGTCGCCTTGTTTTCCTTTGGCGGCAGTGGGCGGCTGACGCCCATCTTCTATCGCCAGGATCATGTAGGCAGTAGGTACTAGTAGTAATATAGTAAATACATAATACAAATACCTACTAGGTAGGTAGTGAATGAACATGAATGAAAGACATCTGATGACATCTAGAGCCCAGGGGAGGACTTTAATTTTCAAAGCCGCGGAAACCACATATGAGTAAATCCTTCAGGCAAATTGAAGTACCTAGTAGTACGCATGCACAAGTAATAGAGTTCTTTGTTCAATCTGCATAAGAAGTGCAGCCGTGCTTACGCGGCCTGAGTCTTGACTCTCTCTTGGACTGCGACTGGAATTTAAGAAATCTACATAGCAGATTAAGATCACCAGTTGACTATATAAGAAGACTAATTGTTCTATATACTGTATCGTATACTAATCCAATCCAATCCAATTTAATTCAGTTTAATTAAATCGGAGATCATCTAATTTAATCTAATCTAACCAATCTAGTCTAATTCAATCTTACTATCCTATATTTCCTAAAATCTTAATATCCAATAGTAGAATACAAAAGATAATTCAAAGATGTATAAAAAGGACTGGCAGAATCCCTAAGACTAACGGCCGAAACCAAAAATTTTGATAGGGTGCTAAACGGCAGAATACTTAAGGACTAGGCTCGATTTGCATGAACTTTAGCACTTGAGAGAACTCGCGACTCTCTTTTCAATCATAAAGATCATGAAAATTGAATAGTATAGTAGTTCAAGTTCTAAGACTGGGGACTGCTTACTACTAGTAATGGTAGTGCGATATGACATTGAATGTATCATGGATAACTTTCATTCAGAAATAATGATTACAGAATATGTAGTCTTTCACAGATCAACCGATGCAGAAATGTTCAATCAGATGATGCGTTGGTAAACTCGACATGCTCAGCTTCCACAGGCTGGGAAATTGACTTGTTCTTCGCCGTTCTCGAGACCTCCTCATCTTCATGGTCGATATATTTCTGAGGTCGGTCCTTACAAATGGCATCAGGGTCGCTGGTAACAATGACAGAGGGGTTAGATCGGTAGTAGGCATCGATATCCTCAAGGGTTCGGTTTGCTACAAACAAATGTTAGAGAGAGAGTTCATATGCGGGAAAGATCAACCTACCTGTCTCTGGATAAAAGAAATAGATAATCGGAAAGAAAACAGCATTGGTCACGGTCCATACAATCCCTATCTGCAGTTAGTACGAGTATGTTTACATGTGGTGTTTGCAAATGGTGCTTACAGAATTTCCAACCAATGTTCTGAATGCCGATAGGAGTGATCTCCACGATAGCAAAGTTTGTGATCCAATCCGTAGCAGTCGCAAGAGCGGCACCCTTCGTTCTCATTGGAAGGGAATTGATCTCGGTCGGGTATAGCCAAGGGATACCTAACATTCCAATGCCAAACGCCCCATGAAACTACCCAGACAAAAGATTTTAGTTGTCGGAAATCGATAAAATTTCCAGTAGATTGGTATAACTTACCAGGAAGAAGAATGCCACAGAGGCAGAGCCGAACTTCTGTTTTTCACCGCCAGTCAACGTTTCCGAGAACTTCAATAGAATGGTGATGATGAGAAAACAGAAAAACTGGCCAGCAGTTGAAAGAAGCATCAAGCCACGGCGACCCATTCGCTCGACAAGTAGAACTGCAAGTCCTGAGAATATCATATAAGATATAGCGTTGCATGCAGTAAGTAGGCGAGCCATGCTTTCTCCCATGCCAACAGCCTGTTCCAAAACGGTTGGAAGATAGTACGACATGATGTTGATACCACCGAATTGTTGCATAAATTGACTTCCAGCACCAAGCAACAGGCGACGCAGGGTCTTTGTGTCATGCTCGTTTTTCTTGAGGAGGTCTCGCCAGCGAACGGAGTTTTCTTGCTCATAGCGAATGGTGTATTCGATTTCGTTGCGTTGTGCGATTACAAAGGGGTGGTCAATGTCTTTCGCCTCGAGGCAACTGATGACTTCAACGGCTTCTTCTTCTTTGCCGTGCATAAGAAGCCATCTACAATCTGTTAGAGGTTTCCATGCTTAGCAAACTAACATAGCACTTACCTAGGGGACTCAGGGAGCCAAGGCACGGTAGCCCAGAGAACAAAGAGGAACATCGCCTGCAGCGCAATGGGAAGACGCCAGGCAATGGCACCGCCCACGAATGATAGACCATAGTTGATCCAATTCACAGTCGCATAGCCAGCAATATTCATCATCATCTCAAATGTCACCAAGCGCCCGCGCCATCTTGACTGTGATGTCTCGGATTGCCAGATTGGCGCACATGCCGTATTGATACCGTTTCCAACGCTACATCCCAAGGGGCATAAGTATGGTTATCAATACTAGTATTTGTCATGATGTCCTACTCACCCTGACACAATCCGACCGACAAATATCTGAGGTAGGCTGAAAGACGAAGCCTGAAGAATCGTACCAAGGGCCATGATTGTCGTTCCTGCAAGGATGGACTTTTTCCGGCCGAGACGCTCACCGAGGGTGAATGCGCAAATGGCACCCAGAAAACATCCGACATCGTAAATCGCTGTTACCGTGGATAGTGTCTTTGTTTTACTCGGTCCTTCGAGATTGTGAAGTTTGAGGAAATCCGTAGTGATCACGACGCCGCCTATCGCACATCGCGTTAGGCAAACAGTGCTCATTGTAGAGATGAAAAGGGGACATACTGAAAACACCCTGATCGTAACCAAAAAGCGACATATCCGTCGCGCAAGCAACCTGTTTGACATGTCAATGATAGAGTCCGCATACAAATTTGTAACACAGCTTTGGTTTAAACCATACCGTAACCCAAAAGGTGAGCCATCCTCCCCGCAGACCGAAATAAGGCCGCTTCTCCTTCATGAACCCCATTGATAGGACAAATTCAGAGCAAAATTGAGATCCTCGAAGCTATGTAATGCTCCACAATGATCAGGACAGATTTTGTGGAGAAAATGCGGGAGATATGGCGGGGATGACCCGCCTGCTTTTATACACGACGCATCACTGTGCAAGGTCTCCTTGAGACAGCGCCATTCGCCGGTTGAGTCGCCGCAATCAGCATTCCGGTTAAATCCTTAGTTCTGATCGGCATTTCTCCGAGGTCTGAAATCTGGGGGTGTCTGGAGGATCTACGTGGGGGAACCTGGAGATGGTAAAATAAGCGGATCATCACAGCCGCTTTTACCCCAACTCTTGCGAGGATTCCGCTATGAGAGGTAAAGACTCTCGTCATTCATTGGTTGGGATCCACTAGCGATTGCAGAGGATTGATTGGTCGCAATGAAAGAAACGGAGTATCACCGCTTGATCTGGAAATAATGGCGAGGCTGGCTGATCGGCCCAAAGCGGGTGTGCAAACGCGGGGAAACGCGTCATGATTCGGGAACGCTACCAGGACTGGGTCGAATGCTGATGTGCATGATGATGATGTATTATCTGCATGTCTCTGGGTGTCTTCTGCTCCTGTATCCTTGTTTCGGGCTCGATAAGCGTTCAGGCAATCTGGGGGTGGGGGAATCTTGGAAATCCCACGCCACACGGCGGCGCCCCTTTTTCTTGGATAAGATCAAAACTTTAACTCTCGGTCTTTGACCCGAAGCCCGGAGTTACCCCAGAGTCAATCCGGCCTCACCTGACTGGGTCTGCTCTCGCCGATTCCTTGCGATCAGCATTGCGCTTACGACATTGAAAGTGGAAATCGATTAACCTTGAAACTCTGAGCAAGTTCAGCATAATGTTTCATGCGGCGAGGGCTTCCAGCGGTTTGCCGGCCCAGGTGCCTTTTTGTCGTTTGCTTTGGGTCGATGCATTAAAACGTTCCCGGTACGCTGAGGCATCCACTCAGCGACACAATATCAACATTAAGATTTGATCTGACCGATGTGCTCAAGAAAGCGTTCTCAAATTTAAAAATTTTCCATCTGATCAAAAGGATAGAGCATTGTTCGCTTGGTCTTATACCTATTCAACCAGTGTTTGCTCTAGCGTCACTTTCATTCGACGAAGGTAGTCCTGATAACAATGCGAAGCAACCTTGGAATGAAGATAAATGATTTCAAAGTGGATTTGGTGGGACTAGTACATATATAGTACGTACTCGATATTTGAGTTACACATCGAGGCTCAGCGGTATTAGTAAAAGCGTACGGCGATCGAACCTTAGAATGGCTGTCTATTACTTATGAGGCACTGGCGTTAAGATTAATTACTTACAAACCATGGCACAACCAAAACATTGGAAATGTTCAAAACAGCCGGCTTTCTTTCATTTTGTCATCATATATTGATCGAGCCCAGATAGCGCATGCGCAATATGTAAAGTCGTCGTAGCAGCTACTGACAACTGTATCATTTCGGCGACGCAGAGGAATATTTTTGAAAAAGATAAGTGCCCTCGAAACACAAATCTAATTAGCCTCAAGGGTCAGCGGGGAAAATGCACCTTATTTTGCCTTTTGCCATATTTAACCGGCTGTTTTAATGTTGTTCCTCAGCAATCCAACCTTGGCTTGCTCCCCCAGTTATCGTTTGGGGATCAGATGCTTCTTTTTGGCCTTGACTCTACCATACTTTTGACACTGGCATTTGATGCCATTTGAGCGTAAATTAAAGAAGGGGCCAGAGATACCTATGCCACCAGGGGGTTGACAGGTGTGGAGTACATGGGAGGCGCTCCCCTGAAGAATTGTGGGGCGGGGAAACCAAGCCGGCAGTTCTGGCCACCAAACCGATCATCTGTGCCCTTCAATCATGGCTATTATGGATTTATCGTATCAGAGCTATAATGGACCCATGAGTGTTTGCATAATTTGTTCGAACAGCAGGATAAATTGAAGTGTACCATAATAGCCTAGAGTTCGTAGATCATCAAGCTTCCGGCATTTTCATTTCTCCATGAACTCCGCAAATAGTGCTCAGACACACGCCTGGTTTTATCCGTGTGGCCATTCGTGGCTTTTTTTTAAAGCAAACTTGTCCAAATGAAGACCCTCCTTAACAGATTCAGCTTCACTAAGCCGAAATAGGAGGTAGGCCCTAGCCTGGCACCAGCGTCTGAGAATGGTGTTTCAGAAAGACAATTTGTGGAACTTTTATCCACTCCAGCTTCCGTTGCAGAATAGCTGTACGGGGTTCATTCTTGGAGAGGAATAGGCTACCGGTTAATATACTGAAAACCAGGAGATGGATAAAAAGTGCCAGGGAAATTTGAGAAATAAAATAATAGGAAATATAAGAGGGTCGCCGCTTCGACCAAATCCTTCTTTTTTAGGTACGCGTCGGAAGATCATCAGAACACATCTACAAAGAAAATTCCTCAATCATCTCAGATATCACTATGAAGACTTTCATCACATGTCTCCTGGCTGCTGCTGCTGTCACTGGCGTTGTAGCCGTTCCTGGTGAATACCATAAGCGCCACGACAAGCGCCAGACTATTACCTCGAGCCAGACCGGCACCAACAATGGTTACTATTACTCATTCTGGACAAATGGGGGCGGCACTGTCGAGTATACCAACGGCGCCGCTGGTGAGTATAGTGTCACCTGGGAGGATTGTGGTGACTTTACCTCAGGCAAGGGATGGTCGACTGGTAGCGCCCGGTAAGTAACCGCCCGCAGAACAAATTACCAGAACTTTCGTACTGACATCTTGAATTAAAAAGAGACATCAACTTCTCAGGATCTTTCAGTCCGTCTGGAAATGCCTATCTCTCCGTTTATGGCTGGACCACCAGCCCATTGGTAGAGTACTATATTCTTGAAGACTATGGCACCTACAACCCGGGCAGCTCAATGACCTATAAAGGAACGGTGACTAGCGACGGATCTGTTTACGACATATACGAGCATCAGCAGGTCGACCAGCCGTCTATCAGCGGTGATTCTAGCACCTTCAATCAATATTGGTCGATTCGCCGAAGCACACGCTCCAGTGGCACTGTGACTACAGCAAACCATTTCAATGCATGGGCCAACCTTGGAATGAGTCTCGGATCACACAATTACCAGATTGTCTCTACTGAGGGATATGAGAGCAGTGGATCTTCTACTATTACCGTGTCCTAGGCACCAGATGTGGTTGGTAGAGTGGCGTAATACTTGGAAATTTTCAGTGACATCTGGATGCACATATACTAGTAGTACTAGGAGTAAGGGCTGGAGAAATTGGGTAACTGCTAGTACTAGTATACTTATCTATGTATGATTCAAATGTCCCAGAATGATTTCGTATGTATTTGGTTCATAGTAACTCTGCACATGCAGTCGATACATATGGGATATTGTAGGGAGTTGATACTCATTTAAATCCCGCCGCATGTTATCCATTAGCCCCTTGCCAACTCGTACGCACGTACACGCAAGGATACGTATTGAATGAGATGGGCAATTTCAAGTCGATGTGATATGCCTGAGGCTATCGCAGTTGAGTCACGCCTCAAACTCCTACCGACAGCCAGTCGTAGTAGGTAGTACGCGTATTCTTTCAAGTCTCTCAACTTGCTGTCTATCTAGTATGTACCTACTAAGACAGACATGTGGAGCCTTTTCACTCTCTGCATTACTAGTATCTCCATCTAGATATACGTGTAGGTGTACCTCTCGTTCTGTACAATTCAAGAAAATTCAAGACCTAAATAGCTGTTAGTTCTTCCTCCAATTTCTAGCTAGGCATCTTCACGATCGCCAGAACCTTTTGCCTTTGACTCCTGATTATCGGCAGGGGTGGAGAAGATTCTCATACTCGGAATTTCCGAGCCCCGCATCTCTGACGATGTGGGGCCGAACTGCCGTGCAAGAGAGTGATGTAAGATGGAGATTGAATCCGGGGTCAATGCAAACACCGCCATATGGCTCGTTTTCCCCACGATTTCGGTCTCATCTATTCCGGAATCCGACCTGAAAATGCGGGGATCAAATTATATTCGTCCTTGATGGGGGAAATAAAGCCTCATTTGGCGTTGCTGGACGCCACGAGACGCGCCCCTTGCCGTTTATTTCGCAGGAGGTTGATCGTAGCGACCGGGTTTTCCGTCTCCACAAAAGAACCACGAAAGAACACTCTTATTCGCGTGTCATGATACTTTCCAAGATTTGAACCTGCATCTGGTCAATCAATACTTCGTTGAGGCGCACATCATTACCTAGGGTACCTGACGCCCCACACCATGGACCTTCGGTTGAGCATTACACCGGCAAATATTAATGCACTTTTTTCTCAGGGATTCTAGCGTGCAATAGAAAGAGCCGGGAAATCCATATTTTAGTGCAATACCCCCGGTCCTCCATGGGTCTCGTGTTCCTTCGTTTCAAGTTGTACACCAACCATCAAATTCGCACGTCACAATGCGTGCCTTAACCATCCTATCAGCAGGCGCTGTCGCCGCGCAGGGTGTCTTCGCGATAGGCACAAATGATCAAGTCGAGTCCAATATTAACTATGGCACATTCCAAGATCCGTCACAAAATGTCAGGCCACGGTTTCGCTATTGGGTTAATGATGCGTCTATGAATCTAAGCGTTGTTGCCGAAGATCTGAAATCCATTGGAAAGGCTGGGGCAGGGGGCATTGAGCTGGTGGGTTACTATCAATATGGAGACTCCGACAGCTTTGAAGGTGCAAATCAGGCACCACTACAAACAGATTGGACGGTGTACGGATTCGGTGGCTCCCCCTGGAGTAAGCATGCCCTTCGCCTATCCCTGAGAAAAGGTCTAATATTCGCTAGGGAGAATGGTCGATAAAATTCTCAAAGTGGCGAAGGAGAACAGCCTAATAATCGATTTTGCCAATGGTCCTAACCAGGGCGCCGGTGTTCCAGCACCATATAATGACGATGGTCTTCTGTGGGACCTTGCTGCCCATAACTCAACCTTCCACAGCTCTAAAGGTTTCCATGGAACACTTCCTGGTTGGGGATCTGGAAAGCTTTTGGCAGCAACAACTGGCACGATAAAGTCAAGTACATCATCTGAAACCATCCTTCACGAGAGCTCATTAAAGGATGTTACGGAACTGGTCGGCGATAATGGGAGACTGGGTATTGAATCAAATACCACATCGCACGGGAGCGAGGCTGTTCTTTTCGCGTACTATCTGATTCACTCCCAGTATCGCGAGGTCGCAGACCAAACCTCCTCATCAATTCCTAAAGCAGTACCACAGTCCCCGGTTACAAGCTACAAGCAAAACGGATCATGGGTTGTCGATCATTTCTCTTCTGCTGGTGCCCAGGTGATTGCCGATTTTTGGAAGCAATCGATGCTGAATGGCCACGACACCGATTCACTTCTTCGTGATGTTGGAAATTACATGTGGGAAGACAGTCAAGAGTATGCTGTTTCCACCTTTTGGACGCCGAATCTTCAAAAGGTCTTCCAATCCAACCGAGGGTACAATATCACCAAGTATATTCCTCTCCTAGTAGGATCCGGTGGAACAACTTCGAACATTACTTACTTGACGGATGAGAAAGATTCTGGCGCCAGTCATGTCGTGGACTATCAACAGACTGTAAGTACACGGATTTGTACTCGTAACTTCTCGGCGTGAACGGCTGGACTAACAGCTCAGCTCACGGAACTAAATGCAGAGTATCTCGGATCTCTTACAAACTGGAGCAACAGCCTTGGCGTGCAATTCTCCGCACAGGTAGTTTACAATCTTCCCATGGATATGCTTGCCAATATACCCCTCGTCAATGCACCGGAATGTGAGACTCTGGGCTTCAGTAACAACATTGATGGCTATCGACAATTCTCTGGGCCTGCGAATCTCGCCGGAAAGCGCATAATCTCAAGCGAAGCGGGCGCCATTTACGCTGGTGCTTATCAGCAATCCATATCTGAGCTAATCTGGGGCTTTAAGCGGTCATTCGCGGCCTCCGTTAACAACTTTATCATTCACGGATTCCCCAATTCTGGAAACTACGGGAATACCACCTGGCCAGTTTTTACGACTTTCACTTATATGTTTTCCGAAATGCATGGGCCCAGCCAACCTGCATTTTCCTTCTACTCGGACTTTTTGAACTGGGTCTCCAGAAATCAATTCATATTGCAAACTGGAATCCCGAAGGTTGACATTGCATTTTGGTCGAAGTCGACAACTTATACAAGTGTTTCTACGAGCTATGAGTCAACAGATTTGCAGGAAGCGGGTATGTTTTGTTACTCAGGATTTGGCTCTGCTTGATCAAACTAACGGTTTCATTACAGGTTATACGTATGAGTATCTCAGTCCGGATAACTTCGCCCTTCCAGAAGCGTATGTTTCAAGTGGCAGATTCGCACCAAATCGACAGGCATTCAAGGCCTTGATTGTTAGATCTAATGAGACACTCACGGCCCTAGGTGTTGAAAAGCTTGTTAAGTATGCTCACTCAGGACTCCCAATTATTTTCCCGGGGGGGTTGCCATCCAACTTCAGCGGGTACAATCCGTCTGCCGCTGCCAAGGCTATCCACTCATTGAATGAGATTAAGTCGCTCAAGAATGTGCATTTGGTTGGGTCTAATCATCTTGCGCGCACTCTTCGATCTCTCGAAATATCACCAAGAACCGCAGTCACTTCAAATGGCACATGGTATACAATGTGGAGAGAAGACGCAGCCAATGCAACTTCGTATGTCTACATCTATAACGATGCGACAGGCCTTTCCTTTGAAAAGGGGATGACATCTGGATCTATTTCATTCGAGTCCACTGGTCTACCCTTCTTTTACGATACCTGGTCAGGAGAAGTGTCACCAATCACAACCTACAATCAATCAAAGACACATACAACTGTCCCTCTTCAGATAGCTGGCAACCAGTCTGTCATTATTGGATTCCACCAAAATGCCAAATCCTCTGTGCATATCGAGGACTCTGAATTCCCCATTCTTACAACAGCCGGCAAATCCAAGTCGCTGAGCGTCCTACGTTCCTACGATGAGGAATCCCGAGCCATGAAGCTGTCGACTGGGAAAAAAATAACACTATCTCCAATGAAGACTCCGCCCTTCGCGATGAACAACTGGACTGTGATCGTCGAGTCATGGACTCCTTTACCAAACTTCTACGACGTTGAAGGAAGAACAAAAACGAATCAAACATTCCATATCCCCACCCTTGTACCCTGGAACCAGATTTCGCAATCCCTCACAAATGTGTCTGGAATTGGGTACTACACGGCAAACTTCACGTGGCCTGCGACATCAGACAATGTTTCAGGGGCATTCATTGATCTGGGACCAATTACACATAGCGCACGAGTCATGGTGAACGGAAAACAACTGCCAACACTCGATATCAATTGGGCCAGAGCAGACATTGGGTCGTTCCTTCATCGAGGCAGGAATACCGTCGAGGTTGTCGTTAGCACCACGCTCGGTAATGTTCTGCGTAATTACTGGGATAGGATTGAGACGAGTGGGAAACAAGCTAGTGGGATCGCCGCGGTACCCAGCGAGGCCGAGTATGGGCTGGTCCATCCTGTACAGATTATACCTTATCGGAGAGATCAGATAGCATGATGAGCAACTTGGAAATGCTTATTCAAGTTTTGGAAACGGCTGCTGGCCTGCATATTAACATGGTCAATGTTTCATTTTCCCTTTGTAATTTTCTATGCGCATGTGAAGATAATATTACCGAAGGATATTAGAAGAACATTTGGGTATTGGGAAAGAACGCAAAATCCACGCCAATTAATAATTAGTTAAAGTCATTAATAAAGGACGAGTAATCAGCATCAAGAAATTGGTCTCCGTCCTCTGGGGGAAATTGTTCAATCTCTGTAATCGGAAACGCCGCAACAGAGTTAGAGACTTGTTGTGCAGGAGCATGGCTCGGCGGGTCGCCTCCGGGGCTCCCATTACTGGGGGTTGATTGGTCTGGTGTCGAATATGCCTGAGTCGCATTGATGATTGCATTACGAATGGCATTTTGATGTCTTGCCTGTGTAGAATGCTGACGGAAAAGCAAAACCTCTTTGAATCTGTCCAGGTCGCATTATTAGTTCAAGCCCGACTTTACCAGCGTGGAGACTTACACTGCAGCTTTCCATCCATCAATAGAAACCTCGGCATTGTCAAAGCGCCAGTCAAACTGGGATTCGACCACTGGCTCATCTGTAGGGTCATGATAGGGTGCCATATATGGATGTGAGAGAGCGTCTCCTGTGCTTATTCTCGCATCTACATCAATTGACAGCATTTTTTCAAGAAGGTCGGATGCTATTCAAATTAGTTCCAAGTGGCCTTTCTTTTGTATGATTGATTGTTGCTTACCTTTGCTATTAATTTCGGGGAACACGTCTGTCAACGGTTCCCGCTTGCACTGTGGAAGACCTTGAACAAAGGCTCTTGTCTGTTCAATTTATTAGGATCAAGTATTACATCACCGTATAAGCCGTAGATAGTAGAAAAAATGCCCAAACTTACATGTTTGTTCTTGATCTTACCCATCGTTCGCTCGGGTGGACTGCCCAACAGCTTCACAAATAAACTAAATTGCTCGGAATGAGTCGTAGCAGGAAACAGAGGCTTTCCTCTCAGCATTTCGGCCAGAATACATGCCGTACTCCATATATCGACCTTTTCAGTATATTCTTGCCAATTGAGCATGACTTCAGGCGCACGGTAGTATCTTGTCGTGACATAGCCTGTCATCTGACGATCTTGCAATCGTGCATGGCCAAAGTTGCAGATCCGTAGATCACAATTTTCATTAATTAAAAGACTGCTTGGTTTCAAGTCGCGGTGGATGATACCTGCTGAATGAACATATTTCAACCCGCGCTGTGAGATTGATTCAAGTTAGTTCGGAGAACAGAATTCGTGGGTGGTAGTCAGGACAAACCAAAATTTGATAAGTAAAGTATTTAGCAAAGTCGTCGTGGACGGGTCCTTTCGAAATCAGTTGTTGGAGGTTTGTCCACATTAATTCAGTCACAACGTATCTAAATTGTAAGTTGACCGTTATAAATTTGCTGATCGAGACCTCTGGGTCAGACATACAAGTCTTCGGTCGGAGAGATGAATACATCAGACAAGCCGATCACCTGCCATCCTGTTAGTTTTGTTTCGTTCTAAAACGTTGCCCGGTCGATGAATTCGGGTGTAATTCACATTTTCATGTTGCATATATCTGAGAAGTTTGACTTCTCGAAAAGCTTGCTTTGCCAGTGTTGCTGAGCCAAATGGTCTCGTAATCTTCTTTATCGCGACCACTTTCTTCAAAATGCGATCCTTTGCCGAGCTGATTCATAGAGTTAAAGTTCAAATTTCGCACATTCTGCGGGCACGAGGCAAGAAAGTATCATATGTACGCACCAGATGAGCCCAAATGCATCTAGCTCCACCGGCTGTGGCTCGCAATAGCTAGGGTTGAATTAGCTTTAAGCTTAAAGGATTGAATGCCCAGAGCCTTTTGGGGCAAGTGATCCTTAATTTACCGGGTTGTGAGCTCAAAGTTGACGCCCATTATGGGCGTGGACGAGAATTCGGCCATTTCGGTGTGATCGTCAAAGTGCACGGACCATAGACGTAGGTTCTACGTCGCTTGAAGGGTGTTCAAGTTTGAAAGAAAATGACGAGAGGTTTCGAGCTCTCGGCCTTGCGAAAGAGAAGCTAGATGAGGAGTAGTAGTCGTCGGCCGGCCGGAGCTACCCTTTGAACGTGCAGGGGTGGCGGTAGTGGATCTGTTCTTTTCGTCGGTCTGGCCAGCTCAAAAGAACAGCTCACGAAACCTCGGAAGTGAAACACGAGATTGACCTCTCACATTCCCGACCAGTAACCCAATCGTGCTTAGTGTGGGAACAACTGACGTATCCGCGACTTCGAGATTGTGGCTTGGGTGGGCTCCGGGGGCACAGAATTCGAGCCGTGGACGGGGAGTACATAGTATGATCGCCATCATCGATCAAAACAGAATGTGCAGGGCTGTGATAAGAACCAGCTGTCTTGACTCCAGATGTTTCCAGATCCCGCGAATCAACATTGTAGGATCAGATCCCCTGGCGGTGCATGAGTCTTTTGCATGAGCAGATCGTTGGTCTACATGTGATCTGCGCGTTCTGATTGGTGGCTGCGCTGCCGACAGGCAAAGCATGACATCTTGTTTCTGGATGCGCTAAACCCTTTGCAGTCTAGCGGCCCAAAGTATAACACCCGCTGCCAGGATTTGCCCACTTCGACTTCCTCGTCAGTCGCTGTTCCTTAGCACATCCTGTGGTTCCCTGCTTTTCCCCTCGCCCCCTTACTCGGCCCTGCTGCTTTTTCCGTCTCAACGGGTCCAGTGCCAGACACGGGGTTTCGATTGTATGCTAGGTACCTGAGATATATGTCATTGCCGCGTGACTACCCACCAATAACACACATGGTTGCCACCTTTTCCGCTGAACCAACCGCTTCGTCCCCCCCAACCACTTGTAAAATTCTCTGCCGTCACATCCCCCCGCCATGGATCGTGATGTCCGTCTAGGCTCGTTCTCGAAATCCCTTGAAAACCATCATCCTGTGCGCGTTCAAGCTTCTCGCTGTCCGGTCCTTCGACTAGCCTGCCCCGCTCGACATTGCAATATTGCCGCGGATTAACGCTATAGGCGCTTATTTGCCACACTTTAATTCAATCTAACGGAATTCGACGCAGAATCCAGAAAGAAGTACTGCACGATCAAAACCCAACTTTTTAAGCCAGTCGCTATTGTACACCACACATTGGGCGACAACGAGGAGAAACAGAAGCCGATCATGACATCCACTCATGCGACAACGAGTCGCGATGGGCATAAGGCAGGTCGCCGGGCCCGTGAAGTCTATCGCTACTTTCGACCAGAGCGTCTCTCCGCAATTGACGAGGATAAAGCGTCCATGACAACTGAGAACACCAGCCAAGATGATTCGTCTTCTCCAGACAAATTAAGTTCGCGAAGTTCTTCGCCATGCACTTCATTACAATCGCCCGATCCGCTAAAGTCCCCGTCGCAACCCGTTGCCGCTTCCATGAGCCACATGCCAGAGTCATTGATACTTGGTGATGCAAACTCGACTCTCAATTCCTTCGCTCAATTAGCGGCCCTGCGTCTTGGTATGGACCGCGTCTTTATCAGGTAAGACAAAAAAAAAAAAAAAAAAAAAAACAAACAAACGTCGGCCCGAACGGGCAGTGCGCCAGTGAGAAAAGTACTTCGCTAATGATCTTGCTAAGTGTGTCGGATCGAGACTCTCAATTTATCATCGCCCAGGCGGGCCAAACAACGGAAAGCACAGACAAGTACGACTTCCTTAGTAAGGGTCTGTATACTGGCTGTTCAACGCTCGATGTCAGCACATGGAATATGTGCCAGGTGAGTTAGACTTAAGAGAACGTTAATTGTTTTATGTTCGCAATAGGCACATAACTTATACTATGGTCACATGCAGGACACTGTCGCACTGCCATGCTCTAATCGCGACAAGGGCAATTATAATTTTGTCATCTCGAATGATATGTCTAAGGATGAACGATATCAGCACTTGCCACTAGTAACGGAAGATCCCAGTTTCCGGTTCTACGCTGGAATACCCTTGACGACAGATAGTAATATCAATGTCGGCTGTTTCTTCGTTCTCGACACGAAACCACATGCCGAATTTTCGAGCAAAGATCGAGAGTCGATGGGACATATGGCCATGTTGATCATGGACTTTCTGAAAGTCAGTCGCCAAGCTTCAGAGGGTCGCCGCGCCGCTCGCTTGTCCAAAGGCATGAACTATTTTGTCGAGGGTCGCTCGGGGTTTAATGAACCAAGCGAACGACCTGCAAGTCTGAGTCGGCAGACAAGCAATGCATCCCAAGACAGCAGAATGTCTCGACATCGGAAAACTCGCAGTGTATCTTCTCACCGTTCGCGATCAAGTAGCTCGGGCTATTCTGCGACGTCGAACTCTAATAAGTCAGATCCATCAAATCCATCAAGCTATCAGTCAACATCAGAAATGAGGTCTGAATCCAAGCATGGCGGAGTGGATGCCAAGTTTGGTACTTCCATGACTTTTCGACGTGCGGCCAACATCATACGTGAGAGTCTTGAGCTTGGGGCCGATAGTGGTGTCGTCTTTCTGGAAGCAGGAAATGATCCCACGTTGGAACGTTACAGCGACAGCGAATCGTCGAGTTCTCTGGAGACTGGAAAGCCTGCTTCAATATTGGCAGTTTCTACAAATGAAGATACCCATGGCCCCAGTGAAGATTCTCCTGTTTCATACCCAGTTTCGAATATGGATGAAAACTTCCTTTCTCGTCTTCTGAATAGATACCACAAAGGAAAGATTTGGTCTCTCCATCGAGATGGTCAGCTATCAAGTTCCGATAGCGAAGATGGGTCAAAGAAAGATGACAGCGTGGCAAGAAGAAACTCTGCTCGATCAGGAGGGCCGAAAAAATGGAAAACAAAAGAGAACAAAATGCTGAATATGTGTTTTCCAGGCGCTGCTCAGGTGATGTTCGTTCCGCTATGGAGTGCTGCCAACTCACAATGGTTTGGTGGCTGCTTTTGTTGGAATAACGTGGAGAGCGATGTTTTTGATCCATCGGTGGAACTAAGCTCGTTGCTTAGCTTTGGATCTTCCGTAATGGTGGAGTGCAGTCGGGTGGAATCACTTATTTCCGACCGTCAAAAGGCCGACTTCCTTGGGAGTATATCGTAAGTTAAACACAAATCAAATATGTTACCCTCTACTTCATCAGAACGTTTCTGACACTACCTCAGACACGAGCTGCGAAGTCCCCTTCATGGAATTCTAGCCGCAGCAGAGATTCTACAAACAACCGAGTTAAGTCCATACCAGGGCTCCCTCATGGATACAATCAATGCCTGCGGTCGTACACTCCTGGATACGATGAATCAAGTATTGGATTATAGCAAAATCTTATCATTGGAAAAGCGATTCCGACACCTCGATCGACGAAGAACTTCGAACATGGAGCTTAAAAATATGCATCGAGCTGCAGCACATTTGGACGTATACTCTGCAACTGACCTTTCTACATTAGCCGAGGAGGTTGTAGACGGGGTCTGCCTTGGTCATTACCATAATAAACAATTCACTTCATCGTCCGATCTTTTGACATCCCTCGAAACGAAGCCCAACGTTACAATGGATTCAACTTCACACCCAAAGGTCAACGTTACAATCGACATCTCACCCAACGACTGGGTGTATCATGCTCCCCCCGGAGCATTCCGGCGCATCATTATGAACATTTTCAGCAATGCAATGAAGTACACGGAGGAAGGCCAAGTCGCGTTGCGCTTGGAAGTTGAGGACTCTGCTTCGCGACATTCCACCCAGGAAGATCTTGTCACCTTGACAGTATCCGATACTGGTCGGGGCATTTCGGAAGAATTCCTCCGATCAAGGCTGTTCACTCCATTTGTTCAAGAGGACGCGCTCGCCTCTGGCTCTGGTCTTGGGCTGTCTATCGTTCGAAGTCTAATCAAGCCCCTTGGTGGCAATATCAATATTCAAAGCCAGCTAGGCAAGGGAACAACGGTGAGAGTCACGCTTCCGCTCATCCGTCCAGAAAATGATTTGGATGATGAATTTGGCCCCCAGTCTTTGCCGGCCCGTCAGATACATGAGCAAAGTGTAGCTTTCAACGATGCGAAGCTCCTCAGTCGGGTTCATTCCGGTAAAACAGTTACCATTGTCAATAAGAATATGGAAGATGTCTGTTCACTTCCGTCATGGTTAACGATTACACAATATTTGACCGACTGGTTTGGTTTGAGAATTGTTTCGTTCCCCTCGCAAGACCCCATCGACCTGATTCTATTTGATGGGGCACCGTCAGAACATGACGTTAAAACACACTTCCTCGAAAATACTACCGCTCTGATCTTTAGCAACGACTACGTCGGTCAAGACCAAACACCCGCCACGTCTTCACTCTCATCTTGTGCAGTGCATGTGATAAATCGACCATTTGGTCCACACAAACTCGCTCGATTTATTCAAAAATGTTTTGACCAGAAGCCTACATTGAAATTACCCCCGGAGAGCACGAGCACTTCAAAAATAATTACTGAGCAGAAAGAAGAAACTCCATTACGCGAGTCGAAGGTAGAAATTCAAAAATCCGACACAGCGCCGGTCGCAGATACAAAGGAAGAAACGACTTCACCTGCAAACAATCAGCCCGAACCACAGCCTGAACCAGAACCCACAAAACAGGGCGCGCGAATCCTCGTCGTCGAAGACAACAAAATCAACTTGAATCTCATGTTGGCATTCCTCAAGAAAAGCAAGATGGTAGACGTGGCCTCGGCCGAAAATGGCAAGCTAGCTCTTGAAGCCGTGAAAGGCGATCAGCAAGGATACGATCTTATATTCATGGGTAAACTCAGTCACTCATTGTTATTCATCTTTGTTCCCCAACTAATCTGTGTCTAGATATATCTATGCCCGTTATGAATGGATTTGAGGCCACGCGAGCCATCCGCAGTTTTGAGAAAGGGCGCAACAACGACATCAAACCATCCACTATTGTGGCCTTAACTGGTCTCAGCAGTACCGTTGATGAGACGGAGGCTCTCGAGTCCGGAATGAATATGTTTTTGACTAAACCCGTTGCTTTCCAGGAGGTGAAGAAGATTTTGGCTCGTTGGCATGAGGAACAAGCATCGAAGCGATGAGATATTGGCGTGAGAATCGACCTTTTACATTATAATTGCATTTACGACTGAGATGATACCCACATGCATGCTTCATTAGATCAATACATACAGCATTATTTTTCTTATCAAAATACCCAAGTTTTCAGGACCTCTGACATTCAATGCATGTGTTCCTATGGGACCCATAATTTTATCATGCTGTCCAAATGTTATTCCAAGACCTGGTATGAGGAACCCCCCTTTAGATCCCTATAAACTGCCGCCGTTAAGCCCTTCCAATCTCCTGGAAGGTAACACCCGAATGCACATAATCAAAAGGTGTCCTCCCTTCGTTGTCCCGCAATGTAGAGTCGACCCTCTCTGACGAGAGGAGAAAATTCATAACAGAAAAGCTACTGTGTAGAAATGCCACGTGAAGAGGAGTCCTCCCCGTCTTATCCCTCGGGTTAGCGAGCACTCTTTCAGACTCAAGCATGCATCGTACGAATTGCACATTATCGCAGGACGAACCATAATGCAATGGTGTCTTCTCGTCATAATCTCCTGCGTTAGGGTCAACTTGGTCAAATCCCAAAACCAGGCGAGTCATTTCTTCATCCCCGTATTGGGCCACAACGTGCATGATAGTCCATTTATTATGATTCAAATGACGCCCATTTACCCTAAACGGAGGGCTAAGTCTTCCAGATCCGAGGATGACTCGGAGAAAGGGAAGATTTATGCTCTTTACTGCTTGGTGGAGCGGCGTGACCAGCTTGTCATCGTTTGCGTTTGGATCTGTAGAGGGGTCTTGTAGGAGAATCTTGGCTATTTCGCCTGTATTATCGAATTGAGCTGCCAGATGCAAGTATGTTGCGCCGTATCGATCCCTAATTTTCGTTTTCACTTTTCCCGTTAATAGAAGGATTTTTGCAGCGGCCATGTTGCCCCGTTCAAGGGCTTTATAGAAGGGGGAGTTGCCCTGGCTATCTAATTCGTCGAGGAGAGTAGACGGGGAATCGAGAAGTAGCTTTACAATTGGAACGGCATTCAAGTTTTGAGCTGCGTAATGTAACGGTGTTCGATCAGAGTGGTCTTTGGCGTTATTGTCCACTCGGTCTGATTCAATGAGGGCTTTTGTGGTTGAGACGTGTGTGTTCTCGATGGCGATATGGAGGGGTGTCTGTTGCTTTGTGCTGAGGATATTGGGATCTATGCCTCGTATACCGAGCAGGTAAGTTACGAGATGGTCGTGTCCAGAGGCTGCGGCATGGAATAAAGGCGTTCTCCCGAGCAAATCCCTCAAGTTTGGGTCGACTTTGTTAGAGAAAAACAAAAGCTTCAGAACAGAATCGACTCCCTTCTTAGCTGACAAAAGCAGTAGTCTTTGACCATCAAGGGTGTTTGTATCCACCATGGTACCGCTGAGCAGCCTGAGGAATAGGTCATCGACATGAGCCTGATCCGATGAATCGAGCATAGCTGTGAAGTGAAATAAACAATTCGATCTTGCATATAATAGAAATCGGAAGCCCAAATCTGGGATATAATATTTTCTAGGGTGTATTTGATCAAGAGCATTCCCCATGTTGAAACCAGGTGCTCTTCGAAGTTTCAAAAGATTGACTGCAAGATCTCGCACAAGGCTAGGAACTTCGAAATTCGACCCTAGAATTTTTGCAGGAGCCGAATCAAGTTCCAAACCTGATGTGACTTGTGTTGATAATTGGCTTTCGAATATTCCATAGTTGAGATATGTCGTGACAATATCTGACATTCGTTTCTGTGCTTCCTTGATGGTAAATCGTGATGGATGCACCGACTCAGACTCAGTCAGAAATTGCCTAACACTGCTGTGAACAAGTCTTATAGTGTTTTGTTCTTCGTCGATGGTCAATAAGCTTCCGCAGCACGTCAAAATGTTAAAAATGTCGTTGATTTGTCTGGAAGGGTCCCAAGTAGTTTCACCCGGGACCACGCTGAGAGCTTCGCGTAGCTCATCGGGGGTGATCGGATAGCGTGCTGCGACCACAATTTCCAATATTGATTTCTGATACTGTCGTGCAAGAGTTGAGTCAAATCTCCGAAGTATGCGATCAAAGGTCTCGGAGAGTGTTGATGGAAGATCCGCTAATGCATGACGAATCGCTTCATCCGTACACATGGTACAAAGATTGTCTATCTGGAGCGCAACCCAAAGAAACATTCCTTGAGATCCTTTTAAAAGGGCATCTTGAATTTCAAGGATCAATAGCGGGTTCCCGACCGTAAGCTTCCCAGACTTGATACGAGCCTCGAGCTCCGTCTCAATGAATAGCTCGATATCTCCCGAATTGTCTGGCATGGCAGCAATGACGGTGGTTTCAAATCTCTCCCAGGCGAGGTCAATACTATATGAATCTCGGGGCTCCTTTCGAGCAGAAGCACAAAGAAGGATCGAGAATTTTTGTTGCATCCAGCGAAGCTCGTGAATGACAGTTTGTCGATCGTCGGTTTCACATTCGTCCAGACCATCAATGACCAGGTATGATTTGAAGCCAGGTGGAAGAAGAGCTTCTAGTAACCACCTGATTGATTCAAACTCGTCCGCCTGTGGTTTGAGCTGATGATTGCTAGCTCGCTCCGCTATTTCCGGCGTTGACCAGATAAGCTGACGGGCTATTGAACCGATAATCGTTCGTGGTTTGAGGCTTTCCGGTATATCATGGCGACAGAAAAAGAAAGCCACGATGCTGTTCTGACTTTTGTTGTGTAAATTCAGATCATCCACCATATTTGCCAGTAATACGGATTTTCCCGATCCCAGTCTACCAGTGAGAATCAAAGAATTCGAGTATGCGCGCTCCCTCCAGGTCAAATACTGGAGACATTGAAGGAACAAAGTAGTACTCCCGAGCCTACGCGCCTGTTTCCACGGGGAAATATAGTCATATGTCGAACAAAACTCCAATGCACCAAAGTAGGCCTTCATTTGACGTTGGTGTGTGATCTCCTTGGAATACTTCCTCGACCAGATCAGATTTGTCAAGCTCGCTTGCTCTTCTATGGTCTGGGCCATCAGATAGTTGACTTCATCCTTGATGTCTCGGGCTCTGGACTCTAGCTGGTGCTGAAAGCTCACTAAGTCAGAGTCATTTAATGTTGCACCGATTCGTCCTAGTGTGGACTTTTGTGTAAATCTAAGAATCCGATGACATAGTTGAACTACTACGGTGAAGTACTCCGTCAGAAAGGACTGTAAATCCTTGGATCGAGGATACAAGAGAGCCAATTTTTCATATCTTGGTGCTGAGCGCCCAATGACCATGAAAAGATCGGATATTCTCTCAAAATAAGAAGAAAAGTTCAACATCAACTAAATGGTTTGTAAGCTTGGATGGACCCTTTCTCCTGGTGTCGACAACACCATTTCTGAGTCGGGAAGGACAAACCGTCAAAGACATTCGAACCAAAGCCCAAACCCCACTAGCGACCAGATTCTGCGATCCGCCAACAATGATATCACCCAAAGAAGTGAACTGCTGAACACACTGCAGAAAATTAGTTGTCCGGGTACCTAGACAACGACCACGAATTTTACTAGACAATCGCTCATCAATGTCTGCTGTAAGACGCATCACATCTTGAATTGACGGAGACTTCTCACGCGCACGCATACGGTGATGGTTAAACTCCTCTTTCTGGTCTCGTGTCAGATCAGCTTCATACTCTGACACAGCCTGAGCCAGACGGACTGCGGGCTTCAGGCGGGGAGCAGGTATTAGCCCCTGAGGGAAAGAAACCATTTCGCAAAGCTCCGACCGACAAAAAAGGATCTATTGAGACACATTTGGTAATGGTATGGGCAGCTTCACAGTCCCATTGAGCTTAACGGGGTGGCGTCTCGGTATGGGGTGGAGACCGGCTCCAAAATGGGGGGCCAATTGCTGGAGATGTGGCCTCAGGGGCGCATCGGGCAATCACGCTGCCAAGCTGGTCAATACAGCTGAACGGTGTTTACTGCCACTGGGCAATCAATGGGGGCGTCGTGCGAGAAGAGGTAAGATAGATAAGCCGACAAGGTCCTGCACTGGCAGTGTCAACATCCATCAGGATCATCATGGGAAGTTACATTTGTCACCTGATGATGCTGTACTCCAGACAGCACCGATTGGGCTTAGATCGTCAATTATTCTCCACCCGCCAGGAACTGAGCCAGCACAGCCACACATTTCCTGCATAAATCACTTTTAATAGAACCATCAGAGCACAATCATGCATACATGTAGACAATGTTCATGAAGTCATTTCTCTGCGATATAAGAATATTTACATCAGCCATGGTAAATATAGAACAGCGCTGTTGGCCTCCAAGTGCGCAGCAGGGTGCGCTATAACAGTCTGAATAACCTGGGGAAAGGCAAAAAGCTCATATTAGACCAATGGAACAAATTCATCACCAATATCAGACCAATCCTCAGCAATCTCCTCCCCCGCTTTGGCCGTAGCTTGACCAGAAGTGGGTGGAGCCGGGCTGGAGTGTCGATCTTCACTTTGCTTCGCAATCTCGTCATCGTGTCTTTTTGCTTCTGCAATCTTGGCCTCCTCCCGCTTCTTAGCTTCGGCAACTTTCGCTTCTTCCTCCCGTTTCTTGGCGGCCTCAAGCTTCTTCTGTCGCTCCGCCTCCCTTTTCCGTTGAATCGCCACTTGGCGCTCATCTTCAATCTTTCGGGTTTTCTGTGCCCAACCTCGTAGCTGCTCCGGATGTGTAATACACCATATAACCACTTCCCTAGTCGCAAATGCATCCTCCAAAGCACTGTGTCCGAGCCTGCTAGTCTGTATATCATAACCAAGAAGCTCCTTGGTCAAATTTTTCAACCCCCAAGTACGTGGCAGAGGTTTTTCAAAAGACCAGTCAGGATAAACCGCTTCGCATGTCAAAAGACACGAATCCACTATATTTAGATGAATGATTCCCAACACGTCGAGATCGTTGTGTAAAGCATGCCCTACAAGCACCGTCTCAGAGTTAGCTAGACTGCATAGCCTTGCACGTGCCCCATGCCAACTCAGGCCCCTCCCTGTTCTCATTGCGTGGTTCAAAGCACGGGGTGTGACACCGCTATACCTGGAGTTCCAGCTCACGACCTTCGATCGGGGTTGAATATAATGGTTGATCAGGATATCGCCAGTCAGAAAATCTACGGCGGATAGAAAGGCTACCTCGCGACGCCCCCCTTCCACTTCAACCATTTCGCAGTCAATGACAATAGCGTCCATTTTCTTCTCTAGTGGGACTTCGGATGCATCGGGGAAGTCTATAAATTCGTGGCTGCGCACAGAGCCTTTGGACTTTTGTTTTCTCGTACTCTTGAGATTCCAGGGGACTGTGAAGCCATGCGCGTATAGACGACTACCGCCATGACATTGAGCAACCAAACGGCGATAAAGCATTTGTTGTTCAAGGGGGTAAAGCCGAACAGGGTTGGTCTCACAGGGACCAACATCTATACCGGACTGGTAAGCGATCGATCATTGCGATGAACGGATTGTTCTGAGTCAACTTACCTGCAGGTAGAATCGTTTCCTTGGTTTTCTCTTGTTGGACCGGCTTAGCTGGGCTTTTAGTTGAGCCTTTAACTGGAGTCTTAACTGGGACCTTAACTGAGACCTTAGCTGGGAGCGTAGCCGGTACCTTGGTTGCTTTCATCGTATACAATGGAACATTCTGTGTTTTCTGCGCCTGGCTCTTAACCGATTTCTTTGATGGAGATCCCTTAGCAGTCTGAACAGCCTGGACGACCTTTACAGCCTGAATAGTCTGTGCAGTCTGAATTGTCTGGTCTAGTCGATCGGTCTGAGTCCCCTTCGATGCATTAGGTGGACTGGACCGTGTATGCGTCTGAAAATGCTGCAAAACACCATCCACCGTCTTAAAATCCCGATGACATTCCCCGCAGCGAAAAGGGTGTTCCTTGGCCTTGAAATGGTCCCTGAGAGCACCGAAGCTCGCAAAGTTATGTTTGCCACACTGCGGACATGATAGCGATTGCGATTCCATTGGTCCGATCGGCGACTTTTTGGGCATCCCTCCTTTGTAGCGATTGCAGTTGAAGCCAGGTTATCTTCTGTTGCGGGTGGAGTGTTACGGTGGAGCATTCCCCAAGTCAGGAACGCGTTTGTGCCGTGATCTGCTGGAGTGGGGCAGTCGCAAGGGACTGATAATGCAGTCACGGCAAGAACGATGATTCGAGGCTGAAGTCGGTATTGAAATGAATAAATGTACAGTATACAGTATATATATGAATGAATAGTGTTGAAAGGAGTAGATTTGAGGTTGGACTGTTGTTGATGGGAGCTAAGAAAAGTGAAGTTCAAGTTAATAAGAGGTGGAAATTGGTGACTGAAGTATTTCCCCTCGCGTAGTAGTCAATGGGATATACCTTTATTCATATATCCCATTAGTACTATCCTGCCCAACTCCACCCGCTCATTGACAAGGCGTTCTACAAATCAACCTGATGCATGGCGTGGCGAACATCTATTGGTAGCAGCAAGTTTGCTGTGCACTAGGCACTGCCTGGTGCAAGGCGGGTGTCCACTCCGATCGTGACTGCATAACCCCACTTGCATGAGGATTCTGGACCACAACCCTGCCCAGGTGATTGATTGATGGGAATGAAACTTCTGAGAAAGGATCAATAAATGTGCATATTGCTCTCAGGATTGAAGTCAACATCATTCATGTAACAAGTATTTCATTGAGCTTTAAGCTATCCTTGGAACATGAATCCCACGCACAACCACACCACCGCGAGGGAATTGCCATTAGAACCAGCCTCTGCTCGCATGGATGAGAGTCTGTGCCACAACCCACTCTTCACAGTGAAACCCCCCATTCGTTCAATCATATCCGCAAGATCTCCCCAGCTTCCACACATACCCTAAGATTCCTGAACAAGATTCCTCTTATCCTCATCATCGCTTCGAGCAATCCACATAAAAAGACCAGCGGCGATACAACTGCCTAAATGAACAACCAAATCAGGCCACGGGCGAGAGATATGGGTGCGACGCTCAAGAATAACAGACGCATCACAAGGCCCCAAATTAGGATTCAAGCCCATGTATTCAAGCTGGTCAGCGGCAGGTCGAAGCTTCTTCTCAAATGCCCACAAGCAACCCTTACAATAGTAACGGGGAGTAGGTTCATCGTAAATGCGCTGAACATGGGGGATCATGGTTGAAGCACCCTGAGCGCTGTATTGACCATTGTTGCCGGGTGCTGTCGTCAAGAGCTGGGTTGGATGACGTTGGACCATGCTGGTAGGCATGCGAAGATAACGCCATGTTTTTGCGGCAGAAATTTCAAAGTCAGCTGCGTCACCATAGATATGTGGTGCACGACTCTCGGCGGCTTCGTGAAGGGCTCCAAGGGAGCCCCAGCGCTGCAGACCAGATTCACGGGCACACTTGAGAGGGCACAGCCACTGGATTCCGGTATGGCAAAAGGGGAATCGGCTACTTTGTCGGCGGGGTTGGAAGAGCACGAGAGGCAGACACCTCAGGTCGGAGACCTCAAGCGCAAATGCCATCTTCGCATCGTAAAGACTAATGCAAGCGTAGTCTCTGCTGTGGTTGCAACAGGTAATACAGATCCGCTCGCAGGTCGGAAGGTAAAGGTACGAGCCGGTTAAGCCGCAGGATCGACAGTTGGGGAACTGAAGCTCAGCTTTGATGTTAAGAAGACTGCTCCAGTAAACAAGCTTCGTCTTCATCAGCAGGTCACGGATGTGGGAGCAATGCTTCAACAGGAATTCGTACGTCGGATGGTAGTTGACGATGATGCGAGCATAACGACACGTACGAGCGAATCGTTCCAGGCTGAGAAAATCCATGTTATCCATCATTTGCTGGATGATCTCCAAGGAAAACTCACTCAGGGTACCTAGCGATTGGGAGGTGGTCTCCAGGTTCTTGTCGATCTTGACTGGAGGCCGATAGGAAGTGAGCATTCGGTTCTGCTCACACGTCTCGGGGGCAGAGACCAGAGTTTTCAACTTCCCTTGGTCCCAGCTCAGAGGGTCGGTGTATTCAAACCATTTCGGGTGAGTGAGAAGTCTCGATATTCTCTCGTTATTAGGATACTGCTCAACTGGTCTGGCAAGACGGTTCCATACAAGATGTGGGAACTGGGGTGGGCCTCTAGGACGATTTGGGACCTGGGTTGGGAGGCCAGGACGATTCATGGCCGGCGAGATGTCCAGCGCTTTTATGGAAAAGCTAGGGTGAACAGTACTATCTTGGAGAAGATATCTAGCTTGAAGAAGATGTTTTGATGAATTCCAAGTTTGGGGAGGATGGATGGATGGATGGGGAGGAAGTGAAGGAAGTGAAAGTTGTTGATATCACTTGTGCATGATGTAGTAAACAAACCCATCGCGATACCATGAGCCCTCGATGTCTGCCTAGTATTTCCTGTTCACTTAGGCAACCAACATGTGCATATACAGTAGCATATTTGAATACTATAGTGAATAATGTTCATGAAGTCTAAACTTGTGTACATGGCCAAGATAGCACTCGGCATATGGTAAATATAGTATTCCGGAGCAACAGCTCCACATGAGATCAAAGAAAATAATTACTCAACCTCTTCCATCGGGTTTGGAAGATGGTCGGTTCGCACGATGTAGTCCTCATCGTCATCATTGGCCATGCCATCGGTCATCTCTTCCCCATCCTCGAGCGAGGCATCAGACTCTGCGCCATTTTGAGGACCTTTACCCTTCTTGCCACTCACGGCTTTGCCTTTGCCTTTCCCTTTACTACTTGTGGTAGACTGGCCACTGACGCTTCGCACGCCACTCCCAGGCCATTGCTTCAAGCCTTTAATGCGATCATGAATGCTGCCTGAGAAGGGAACATCCCCGTTGCTGATGGAGATATCCCCAGTCTCCTGTGCGCCTCCCAGACTGAACGCCTCCATGGCATCCGCAATAGTTTGTGGGGGGGCTGATGGATCTTGCTTCTGCTTATCGACTGTTTCAAACGTTTGGCGAATTCGTTCAAAGTGTTCAAGTTCTTTTGCACTAATTGAGTTGTTAATATCGACTTCTAATTTGCTGTTCGTGGGACCCGTTGATTCATAACTTACCTAACACTAGGAACCAACTCTCCCTGTGCCGAAACAAAGTCCTCTTCAGTGACTGTAACATTGACATCCTCCGCGGTTGCAAGGTGATCGAAAAAGTAGGCCGTAGTGACAGGATCGCCAGGTAGTTGCTTGATCTTATCATCGACGGCAGTTGACTTTCGGGTGATGGCCTTGAGCATAGCGTCGGAACAGAGAGCGTACAAATCGGCACCGGTGTAAGTGAGAGGAAGGCGTTCCGCAACTCGGTCCAGAGACACATCGGGGTTGAGAGCAAACTTTCTTGTAAGCGCCTCTAAAATTGTAGCTTGCTTCCGATGGGTATCTGAAACACCAAGGTAGAGCATCTTGTCAAATCGACCAGGTCGAAGGAGGGCGGTATCGAGAAGATCAGGTCGATTAGTGGCTCCAATAACGAAGACACCACCACTGTTCTCCTCCCCGCCGTTCATTCCATCCAGCTCTGCGAGCAACTGACTCACAATACGATCCATGACACCACCGCTGTCACCTTGGTTACCACGCTTTGGAGCGACTGAATCCAACTCATCGAAGAACACGACACAGGGACGGGCATCTCTGGCACGTTGGAAGACACGACGAACGTTTGCTTCGGATTCACCAATGTACATATTGAGCAACTCTGGACCTTTCACAGAGAAGAAGTTGAGGGAGAATTCAGTAGCGATTGCCTTGGCCAACAAGGTTTTACCAGTACCGGGAGGACCGTAGAATAGAATACCACTGCGCTTCTTCATGCCCTTGGCAAACAGTTCAGGCCTCTCTAATGGCAACTGAATAGTCTCGACCAGGGCATCCTTGACATTAGTCAATCCACCAACGTCATCCCAGCCGACATTGGGGATCTTAGGAGCACCGATGGAATCAGCAAAGTTCTTTCGAGCTGCCTCTACAGCGGCGTCAAAATCAGCCTTGGTAACACCACGTGCTCCGTCACCTCCGGCAAGTAGAACATCACGAACGTAGACCAAAGCACCGGATAGTTGTTTGCTCGCAGCCTCCGCAAGGGACTCGAGACGAGCAGTTCGGGCTGCCGCAGCTCGTTCCACTACGTCAACTAGATCTCCCGCGACCAAGGCTGCAGTCTTCAATGCGACAGTTCCAAGTTCCACATCAGACGCTAACTTGATGCCGCGTTCAGCCACGGCATTGCGAAGTATCCCTTCACGTTCCTTCTCTTCAGGTGCACCCATCTCAAACTCATGTGTGAACATACTACGAATGCCTTCTGGGATCTGCTCAACATCGGTAGAGGTAGCAATGATGACACGGGCCTCGTTTGCGATATCGGTCATCGCAGTAATCATTCTATCTGCTGTTAAAACCTCAATATGTTTGATGAGCAACGCTGTACAGTTCGCTCCGCAGTGAAAGGCCCGTTCGGCTCGAGCTTTGAGGTATGCCTCGGTCTTGACATCACCGCCATTCGCGCCACCTTCTGTTAGGATGTCGTAGGCTTCGATGGGAAAAGTGTGAAGACCAATGTCAGCACAAGCCCGTGTAGCGACAGTCGCTTTGCCGATATGCCTCTGTTGGGAACTCAACAGGATGATGACAGGTTTCATGCCAAGCTGAATAGCACGTGGGCTTGTTGCGGCGGACATGAGATCCCTAATACGTTGCTGCAGAGGGGCAATGAACGTCTGTGGGGCTTCTGTGACAATTCCATGGGGAGCTGGGGCATCGTTCATAGCTTTGGGGATCTGTTTGACTCCAAGCCAATATTCCCAACCATTGTCAAGAATTCCAGGAACGCGACTGACATCGCTACCAGCTTGGACCATACGAGTGCTGGATGGGTCAATCACCGCGACACCGCCCCACTGGTCCTCGCCAGTTTCCTCGGATTCTTCGACTGCAATTGGAGCCACCTGTCCAACGCGGAACCAAGCAACGCCGACCTTACGAGCTGAAGCAGTATCCGAATTGTTGCCTTGACCCAGACGAGCAGTAATATCATCTTCTTGACTCGCAGCATCACCGCCTGCGGTACCAGAAAATACAGCTCTGCCCAGTCCTTCATCAACGCTAATGCCAACCAGATCACCGCTCTTCAAGATTCGCCGCCGGGATTCAAAGTAGTGTTTAAGCCCAGCAAATAAGGCCGGTTGCAAAACACGATCCATCGATAGAGGAGTTGATACCTTGAGCAGAGTCACTTCCTTTGCCAATGGCGGGTTCTTTGAGGCAGTGTTCTTCATATGGTTTAGCAGGCCGGACTTTGCAGGGGCGCTAACGACAGGGAATGTCATAGGTGAGATACGCAGATACTTGGGGTTTTCAATATTCCCAAGGATGAGAGGCGGTACGAAAACAGATGGAGTTAGACGTGTTTGAGGGCGCTGTGAAAAGCTCGACCGGCGCCCCCCTGAGGGGTTGATGGCATATCGAGGCTTTGACGAGGAAAGACCTGAAACACCAAAAATCTTCACAGGGCGCCAATCACCGGATTCTTCAGGTGATTCATTGAAGTTTCCAAACTTGAGCGATGCAAACATGTTGAGTTGTGGTTCTTCGGCCGTTTCAATTCGCACCCAATCTCCCGAAAAACAACCAATCTTGGCCAGTGTGCTGATATCCACAAATACGAATGAGTCAACATCCTCATCATCACGAGGGCGCGGGTGCAACACCTCGTTTGGAACTTGTTGAAGAAGTCCCTCGACCTTGAAGACCTTTCCTCCGCCACGTCCGGGTCGCATTGTAGCAGATGTAAAATTAGAAGTAACTGAACCGGGTGTATGAATTCCATCAATTCGTCGGCCACCTGCACGAGGAGTTGCAGACGTGATTGAAGACATAACCCCGGAAGGTGGCTGGGGCAATTCCGGGGCTGAGAGCGATATCATATCCTCCAACGAGTCATCTGAGGATTCGCTAGCAGATCCTGCAGAACCCTCTGTTTCAGAGTCATCGGCGGCAGATGTTGTTTCCATCTCAGTCCCACTCTCTCCAGGCTTATCCTCGGCAGCGGAAAAGAATTGTTCATTGGAAGTATCATCGGCCTCGTCCTCAGCAACCTGTCTCAGCAGCGCAGATCTGGGAGGGATTGCGGGCTGTACACGATTTCCATGGGACCGAGCTTGTACCAGAACGACCTTTGTCGCAGGCATCAGAAGCCCCTGCGAAACCGGCTCGCAGAAGGAGATGCGGGCCGGTGGAGCGGGCGCATAAGTTATAGGGTGGGGTGGCAGTGGGAGAGGCAGCACATCCCCCACGTGAACGATTCGTTGAATGGCCAGTGCCTCACGTACTGCAGCAGTGAGCCGCTGTTCAACATCGGCAGCCTCTCTTTTCGAATATCGCTTGCTCTCGGGGGCCCTTCCGGCCTTTGGCCATAATCCATTTGAACCGGAATTGGTGAAGCCACCGCCAAATTTATTCTGTACATCATCATGATTGCGTAACAAGTTTCGCTCCACTGTAACGAAAATTGTGTCTAGGTGCATCGGTGCTACATCGAGGATTCGGATTTCTAGGCTGTGGTGTGTCTGCAGCGATTGGCGTGCCGAGTCGAGTTTCCCGAGTGTTAGAAGGAATGACTGGAGCGAGTCTGCCGATTCTGGGAAAAGGATCGTAGCATGGGAGTGATGGTCCTGTGATCTCGCTGCCGGTTGAACGCGAACGGGGAGAATCGTCCAAGCTTGCTCTTCAATCGGGGTTTGGGTGTGGGAGTGGGTATGCGGGGAAATCGCCACGTAAAGAACACCATCGCCAGTCGCAACATCTATTTGAATTGTTGAGTCAGTTCTACAACGTTTCTACCGCGAAAGCTTGCCTGCAACCAGGACGGCGTTACTCACCTAGTAATGATTGCTGCGAGAACAGATCATTCGCTATATCCTCGGAAATCACTCCGACATTTCCTCGCAACTGGGGATCAAGCGACAACCGCGCCGGGACTGGAGCCTTATTGCACTGTCTCCTCTTGCCCGCTCTTCTGCGCCGCTGCTTGGGTTGCTGAGAGCTCTGTCCATAGTGATCGAAGTCCATTGTTCTCTGGGACACCAATTGCCGTCGGGAAAGGTTCGGAGGCGCTGCAAGGAGAGGGCTGCGGGGGTTGCGTATGTCTGAACGTTCGGATCGTTCTTCAGACCGCCCACGCGAGAAAGCAAGGAGCCCGGTAGAAGCAGATGTAGACGCGGAGAAGATGCAGCGGGATCCAGAATCCGGGGGAAGTCACCAGGCGGGCTTCACGCGGGCAACTCGGCACCGCCCGCCATTCTGCCACTTCCGAAGCCGAGGTCCAGGAGAATATCCCGATCGGGTTAGATCCAGGGACATTCTACAGTCGTAGAGCAGACAGGAGATCTAGACGAAATACACTTACTACAGTAACAATATTCATCAAATCTACAGGTCTGATAACTTCGACTTGTTGAAGTTTACAAGATGCTAGTTACAATATATATTAATAATTCGTTTCTAAATGACCAGACCTATGACGCTGCGGATAGATCTTCAGCTTGTGACCCGAGGTCCACAGCTTGATAGAGGTTCTTGTGGAGCAGGCCATTACGGTAGCTCACTCACTACATCAAACATGCGGGTGACTCCTGGATATTAGATGGTACTCTGTCTACCCCCACTGGCATTTTTTTTGAATACTGCGCATAATCTATTAGCCTCAAACTGCCGCTTGACACTTCTAAAACTTGGGCTGCAATAGTTCCATTATATGACAGCTAGCAACGATCTTGGCTCGCCTCGCCTTCCTAAAGCTATAGACTTGTGAAGCGGCACCTTTTCATAGTTTCATTCTTCTCTTTCAATAATAAGGCGACCTAGTGTTCAGTTAGATTCAGATGAGTTCAACAATTACTTACACTTGCCCTAGCCATTATACTCATATTTAAACTTTAACTAAACATGTTTGAATAGAGTCGAGATATACCTATCCGGTAATCTGGTTGCTACCAGATATGCACTCAGACTGTAGTGCATGTCTCAAACTGCCCAGGTGACAATGCATGATAGCATGGAAGAGGTCAACATGATAATCTCCTACTAGTGACACCGCTCCCAATGCCGATCGGCTGTCTAGGCTTGTTAAGCCTATCATACAGCAACAACCGAGCCAATAAAAGGGATCCTACTAGTAAAGTCAGATCCTTGCAATTGCATCATCTCGCTGTTGGGGATTTTATTTGTTCCAATTCCACCCCTCTGCCCCTTTAAAGGCAGGGGAGGGGCTCATTACTTGTCTCCAACTTCTACATGCTATACCGGTTATGGCGTTTCTTCAAATCCTTGGGACAATCGCTATTATAGCCCTTTGGGTAGTAAGTGAAGCTATCCGCCGGTCTCATTGACATGTTCAATCTCTTCTATGTAAGTGCGCACCCCCCCCCCCCAATCCCAACCTTCACGTCATTCCCTGACCCAAAACAGAGAGTTCGCGAACAGATCACTGCAATCATGAAAAGGCAAGCATCGGGATTGAAGAGAGAAAACTGGGAAGGTCCGACCGAAAAAGAAGCTGTCTACGAGTCCATCCTCACCAGCGAGTCTCTGCCACCCCAAGAAAGAACCTTGACACGAGTGGAACAAAAAGGCGCTCTCTCCTCGCCCTGGCTGGCACCGACTCCCCAGCTCAATCCCTCAGCATTATTTTCTGCCACCTGCTCGCCAATCCATCCATATTGAATAAACTCCGCGTCGGGATCGATGCACTACCAGCCGACGCCTCATGGTCGCAACTAGACAAGCTCCCCAACCTGATGGCAGCCATTGAAGAAGGCAACCGTCTTTCGTTCGGTGTGACTGGACGCATTTGTCGCCGTACGTATGAGGTATGAGGAGCTCATCTTCTTGAAAGTAGCTAGTGAAAAGTATCCTCCTCTTCTTCACCAGCCTGCCCCGCCCCAGCTTTCCACTCGAGGACTCTCCTCCCCAGCAAACTCCGCGGTTTTCTCCTTCCTTCCAGCACATTCCTGTCCTGCCTCGAATTTTCTTTTGGGCTCAAGGTCTAAATCGGTTACCTTGGCCTTCAGGAAGGCAAAACACCCAGGGCTCGGCGTGCTGGCCTCTTTTAGTAACACCAGCGTGTGACCGTGGCCAACAGTAACTGCGTTATACCCGCATTCTGGGAGCTAAGGACTATTATTAGCTTGCTCGAATGGAAGAACCATGAGCTCATTAAGAAATCTCTGGAGAGCGAGTGTAGCAGATTTGAGCGACTCACGGGCCTTTCCAAAAGACTCTGTATTGCTCCTCTGTAGGGGCATTTTGACATGGTATGCCCCTCCTGGCGGCAAACGGGGCATACGTGTTTTTCTTCTCGTGCCTTTTTATTCGCGCGACGCCGCTAGTGTCTACCCACTCAGTCGAGCCACTTCCTAGATTATTCTGTTAATATATAGTTGGATACCTAGTAGATTGTAGCACTCTTCGGAACCAAAAGAACACGCTCCAGGGGAGTAAACTTGGAATTGGGCACAGTTTTTCAAAAGTAGAAGGGGGTTATATCAGCGGCTACTACTCACATTTTCTTCCTGGGAAGCCATATCGATTTTCTTAACGGGAAAATTCCTTCAAGAATGGCTTGTTTTCTGCGGTTTGAATGGGAGATTCCGGGGTGTTAAGTACTAGTAGTAAGTCGGGAGTGGTGGTAAATGGTGAACATGTGGTAAGCCACCATTTTAGTATAGTAGAACATCCCAGTAGAGCGACCTGAGAAACTTCATTCACTCTCTATTCATCCTGATACCTCAGGATCCACACCGAATTTCTCAGAAATAACTCAGCCTTGAGCACATTTGTACGTCTTCCCGTTTCAATAACATGAAGGCTATTTTTTAGTCCACTTTATTAGTATATAAGCCCGCCGTATATATTACCTTGAAATCATGATTCTTGTAGGTCAACCTATAACGTTGCAACATTGAACCTAGTAATAAGTCTCCTCAGCCTAAATAGTGGTGCACACAGTATGTCAGCTTTTTCAGCCTACGGGCATAACACAAACATTTATTGTAAAATGAAGCATACCTATAAAGACTATAGCTCTAAAGATTAAATATTTAGGAGCTATGCCTAGGCGCACTGGATATAAATGAGGATTTTATTTATAATCTAATCAAGTTCCGTCAACAAAGGGTCATATCTGAGGCTAGAGAGAGAGAATCTTGAAGATTTTATACCTTAAAACAAAGCGTAATAAGAATTGAACATGACATGGATCAATATCTAAAAGAGACAGGGAAGTAATACTGCGGTAGTAAGAACTAGTGTTATAGCGAGTAAAAGTACTGTAGGAACTCAATGGTTGAACATTACTGGATGTGACAGAAGAAAGTGCAATTTTCAACGGATTCCATGCATTCAAGACTTGACCGCCTAAAGAGATGGAAAAGACGATGGACAAAATTGTATATGACGTTGCAGGTTTTGAAGGCCCGATATTATCAATGTTGGCTGACAGTATGCCCATCTGGACGCACTTAATGGTCCTCCAGCCTCCATGAAGTTCCCTGGGAAGCCCCAATCTAAGCAACCCTTTGAGGCAAGAACTGCGTGGTGAAGTTTGTGATATTATTAATAATAAGTAGGTGTATGTTATAACTTGAAGAAAAGACAATGCAGAGCCCTCCAGACGGTAACTCTGGAATGATCTTGCCAGTGATTTGCATAGTAAATTGCAAGTAGTATTCTTTCCGAGGATCATAGTCTTATATTTGTACTGGAATAAACAACTTGAAGGGGTAGAAACATATGCAGAAATAAAAGAAAAGTCAATCAGATAAATTATACATAATCAAAAACGCGAAGATTGCCAATAGCCAACAAAGAAGACTTATTTACATTACAACATCCCCAAATGAGGATTCTTTAAACAATAAAGGAGCCCGATGAGTCTCTCGTTGGCCATGATCAGATAGGAGCTGATCCCGCAAAACAATGCCCCGGTGTCTCGATCTCAGTCTCAATTGAGGTGAATTCGCACTTGAAGCTGCTTATGTATTACGTTGGTCTGGTTTGCTTGGATGAACTAAATGGAAATGTTTGTCTTCAATAGCCAGAACGTTTGAAGGTCCTAATAGCATCCTATTAGTATATGTACACATGCCAGTGGGATCTACATAAATGATACTATCAGAACTTGAAGCTAAGAATGATTACAGTGCGATTGAGTAGCTGGTTATAAATAGTATGAAAGCATGTCATTATTTTGGGGCCCACAAGGGCGCAACGGCACAAGGGCACAAACTTAAGATTCCAAGATTGCAAGCTTCAATTTGATCGCAAAGATTATCCACCATGCATAATTACCTAATTGAGTCTACTTCCAAGCTTGTGGGCCTGATCTAAATATCTTATGGCTCTTCAGGCCTCAAACAGTACACACCATGTCTGGCCTTGCCCTTTTGCTTTTTGTTCTCCCACCGGCGCTGAGGGATGATAAAATGCCAGGTGTTTGCCTGTCATTGCCTTATTCTTTTTCATGGCCACCCGAGTGATATCTGGTTCGAGGTTGATGGCCCTATGTTCGTTCTCGGAAATCTAAGGAATATTGTTAGCTAGATTAAAAATGGAATATTAAGGGTCCTTGTAGCAATAAACAAGTAGTATATAAAGACCAACAGTCAGAAGCTTCACAGCGTACTATATAACTTACTGGCTCATTCAAAAGATGCCTCAAGCTTTTTACAAACCACACTGCTGGGCTATATGACCCCGCTGGTCACATACCGGGCATGCGTGGTGGACCTTGCTCAACTTCTTGTTCTCCCGCCGTTTGGCGGCCTTTCGCGAAGCTTTTGGTCTGGGCTATATCGCTTTGACAGTAAAGAGTCATCAATCAAGTATCGCAAGTGCTCATTGTAGGGCTGCTGAATGAAACTGAAAATGTCGGTAGGGTAGATTGGAGATGAAGGAGTCACTGATACTGCTGACAGCCACTTACAACGCTCTTATCAAGGTTTTTTTCTTTCTGTTGCTCCGCGGCTTTGCTGGAATTGCTGGTAGTCTCAGCCTCTGGGTTGTTCACTGGCATGGGTGTTGTCTTTAAACGATGATATCAGTGATTGCGCGTAGACTCCGTGATTGAGAATAGTTGATGATGAAAGTTAGATAGAGAATAGGTTGAGGTTGGATGGTGGTAGGATACTAGGTAAGGGAATGTAGCAGATGAAGAGAAGAGAGAGAAGTCTTATACCTATGTAACAGGTTCAGTTTCACGTGTTGATCCTGCCAGTGTTTTGCTCTTATTAGACATCGGGAGTGACTCTAGGGCTCATACTGTTACCGCGAGTACAGGTAAGCAGAGTTGGGGCGACGGTGAAATAACAAGGTGGAAACAAGAATAAAAGTAAAAGAAAAATAAAGAGAACTAGGTGGTAGTAGCGACTCAGGGCCGTTGTCGCAAGCCCGGTGAGGTGAATTTACTACCTAGTATATATAGGAGGAGTGGTCCTCTAGGTCAGACACGAATAGATCAGGATGGTACTAGTAGTGCCTGTAAGCATCTAGATCGCCCAAATCGTCATCCCAATGCTGCGACAGCACTTAAGGTCCAGCAGCTCAAAGAGCATTTGAATCTCACCCTGAAATTCGCGGGGTTACATACTCACGGTAACACACATATGCATGACCCAACATCCTAGTACAATAAGACGCACCACGTGTCACTGGCAGAAGGGCTTCAGTGAAGGTCCAAGTTCCCAGATATCTATACCTAGAAAGTTTATATATCGAAAGCTTTAGTGAATACTCATGATGAATGCTAGATACTAAAGTTTAAGTTCTTACCATGATGCCCTCAACATTTCAGAAGGGCTATATCTGACTCAAAAGTTATAGAGAGACTCTTGAGCGTTATTGTCATCAAATCAGAGTATATTATAAGATATTATACCCTCACCATATTCGACCTCAATATTGAAAGTTTGAATAATTATTTGTTTATAAGAAGCACTTAGTAGGAGACTTCAGGCAGCTCCAAGTAGTAGTATACTTATACTGCCGGTGTATAGTATATACTTTCTGCAGAAGAAGAACTACTACCTAGTCACTACATATACTAGTACTACTAGTCTTGCACAATCACACAACAATTACCTATGATACTCTGACCAGATTACAGTTTCCAAGTTTCAATCACAATCAAGTCCACAGGTGTACCTAGTATATCAGTAGGCAGAGTAACTTGAACTTCAAATACTGGCACCTGCGCAGCGACAGACGAATAGCCTACTGTTTTCAAGTCTTTCTATGAGAAGTAGGTAGTAAAATTGTCCCAAATCGGCTGTTTTTCATGAGGTGGGAAAACAGGGGTTTTAATAGTACTACATAACTTGAAAGTCTGCACGTGCCCAAGATGCATGTTTCTGGGTTGCACATGTGACCTCAGGAGTAATACTTAGGAGCAAATATGTATTAGGTAGGCGACTTTTTATGTTCGCAAGTTTCGATTGTCTTAGTAGGTACTATTAGAGTATTATAACTAGTTCCAATATCCACTTCCTGCAGTCCTTTACTATGCAGTAAACTCAAGTGATTTCAAACGGATCAATTGATGCCCAATATGGGCATTCAAGTTGGAGCCCTGGAGGGTATCGATACCTATAGACTGGAAGGTTCCAAGGTACCTACTGTGTTCAACAGTTTCCGTGTCAATGATCTCCAGCCTCGACTCGGAAACTTACAGGCAAGACTCAAAAGTACCTTAACCATATGAAGGTGTCTTCTAGTTACTGGTAAGCATTGACAGCTACATTCTTCCAACGACTCTTTATCACTATTCATCGCTGGGACTTACACTCCAAGTCTGATAGTGTCATGGTAGATTGGTATTAAGACACGCGTCTGTGGTGATTGCTCCTGAGAAAACTGTTTCAGTTGGTTCTCGAGCTGCCACGTGATTATCAAGCCCTGAAGTTAGTACGACTCGGATGAACGTAGTATCTCCAGGACTGTGATCCATGAAACCAAGAATCAATTTCAATTGAGCTCCGAACTACAACTTCGAGTAAATGACCTACACTAGTGCTGCTTTGTTCCTCCGATATATCCAAACGAGAATAATTTTGCAGGCGGCCTGACACTCTAGGCTAACAAATTCTTATTGGCGACGAGATTAGGCATGTTCTCGGCAATACATCATTGCTCACGAGAATCTTGACAATTACGGACGATGATCTCGATCGCGGAGAACATACGAAGACAGGCAGGAGGAATAAAAATGGCTATGTATTAGGCGTGCCGCATTGTCCAAGACATCTGTGCGCGTCATCTCAAATCAGTATGTGTGTTGGTTCTTCACGGGGTAAAAAGGGAAAACGGGCGGGTCATCAAAGCTTAAAATGTCCCGATATGAGCGGACGACCCGCACTAGATGATAAAGGTTAGATCAATGTCAGAAGAATTACGGTGCCTGGAATTTTGGATTTTGTTGAATGGTGGCATAGGCAGAATCTTTTCCATTATTGGCATCAATCTAATGAGTGTATACGTAATTGGAGCGTGATTCGATCGGAAAGTTTCAGGTGTCCATGGAATGCCGGCTGTCCACATCATCCTGTCACGGTCTCGCGATGTCCCCAGTGGTCGATACTTTCCAAAGTTACTCCGTACTTGAGCAGCTTATGGAATCTCTACTGATAGTATATACAGTAAGTAGTCGGGGTGGGTTTCATTGGAGCATGCTTCAGCTTTGCATTACATGGGGTATGCGCGGATGGCAAGAAAGTCAATGTCTTGGGAAACGGGACGAGAATGCTGCAGGTTCATCATTTGAGTTTGTATGTTGCGAAAATTCTCCCATTCAAACAAGATCTGTCAAGTTTGGGGCCAAGCCAGTGGCGGAGTGCAGATGCCAGTTGGCATGGGATCGGCGGAGCACAGGGGTCAGTAGGCAGAAGCGACAACGTAACTTCAGGGAAAGAATACGAGGCCGAGCCATCCGAGCGGCTCTAACATTTCACGTGCTGAGGCCCCACTTCTGTAGCCATCAGCCATTGGCGTTGGATGTGATCAGTGATTTCTCCAGTGGATCGGGGGAACCGAAGGGCCGATTCAAAGGTTACTATTTTTGTCCTGTTGATTTTTTTTTAATAAATTTCAGATGGCCTGATCTCCAGGGCGTGTTGGTGGTGAAGTGAGCGAGGTCAGAAAAAAGGAATAGAAAATTAGACAGGACAAGCCCACGTATTTCTGGACCATCAGCATGACGGATCTTCTGGTGGTGAGATGGTGAGATGGTGAGAGGGTAGGCAGGCGGATTCCTCTTGCTGACGGCGCAATCAATTGAGCCGCAACACGGAGGAGGGATCCGCGGACCCCGTCGTGATTTCCATTTTAGGATGCTGCGGATAGGGGAAGATCTTGTAAATTACAGGGTGATTACTTTGGCCATACATGGTGTGGTCCCACTTTGCCCGGGTTTCCGCCACGCTTGACCGCCAAGCACCCCCTGATGCCCCATGAATACAAGGCTGAGCCCGGTATTACCAAAACAGATTCTGGACCAATCAGAATGCAAATTGTGTGCTCAGCCATCCCAGCGATACCCCATCAGGACTAGCGGGCTTCGTCTATCAGGCAGACACCCATCCGTCATTCCCTCTTACGCTCTCGCCCTGGCCAAGGTCGTGCTGACCCCCCCAAAGGACCCATCTTTTCTCCAGTTTCCAGTTTGCAGTTTCTTTCCCCTTTCAACTTTTGGAATCTATAATCAACGGTCCATCTGTGATATCTGCTTGTGTCTATTAAATATTGGGGCACGGCCACAATAAAAGATTTCTTTGATCGCGTTGTGATCCTTTGGCTTTTCTCCTCATTTTTTGGGCTCCACCCGCGCGATCGGTTGAGTCGGTCGATATTGATTTCGACATCCACGACGCTCAAAGCCCATCCTCCGTAGATAGTTCTGGCTCAAGACACTCGACAGTGTCTGCTGCTGGTCAACTGTCAACACGGGGTTGTTCTCGTGTCGAGAAAGGGCGCGACCGCTCCTTTTATACAGACTCCATTCCACTCCATCTCGCTGGCTATTGTGTCGGTGACTCAAACGGTAGCCATTCTCTCGTATTAGCTTGATCTGTCTTCGTGAGTCACATCAGTGGAGCCAATCATCTAGGCGTCCGCACTGCAGCCTTGGGATTATCAGGACTAACAATCACACTTCAAGGTGTCATCAACCCCATCATGTCGACTTCTCAAGCGGATGCGACCCGGGCTCACCCCCGCCGCCGGCCTGTCATAAACGCAGACCTCCCATCCCTGGTGACCGACCCAGCTGAGTCCTCTAAAATGAGCCTGAAGAAGGGAGAAACTTTCCACACTCCAACCTCGCCTCCATCGAATGATCGAGGTGACCCTGTTTTGAACATTCGCTCCCTGCCACGTCGCTGCCCAACCTCACTCGAGGCTATCACCGCTAGTGAAGAGCGCATGACGTCTATATTAAATCGGCTCACTCTGGACGGTCCAGAGGATACTACAGAATCCCCGACATCCAAGGAGAAGCCAGAGTCTGCCACCGTATCAAAGCATGCGGATCAGGAAGACACTCGAAATGATTCTCGTCGCTCATCGATTTCCGGAAAGGCGAAGAAAAATCAGGAGCATGGTCATGAATCTGATAGTGGTCTGGGAACATCCGTCAGTAGTCATGAAGATTCAGGAGATGAGAATGAAAACACAGGTAAATACACTGCTCTTTCCCCCCGCTTTTGTTGTAAACATGTCTTCCCCCCCCCCCCCCGGCCCCCTGGAAATGGCGTGAAACAAGCCCAGATCTGTGAATGCATTATGGATATATTGGCTTTGTCCATTCTGCTGCCGATCTGGCCCTTCATGCTGTAGTTATGGTCCGTGTATATGTCGAAGTTTGCAGCCTATTGTGAAGTCGCGAATCCGGCGAGGCTGGCAATTTTATTGGGACGTCTCGAATCTGGCGAGGTTTGCAGCCTTGTTGTGGTCACGAATCCGTCATTGGTGTCAACTACCTAGGCATTCGCGGAAGCTGAGGCGCTTATTCGCGGCTGCACACCACCACCCCTGTGCAGAACGTGAATAACCCCAGCCTCTCCCAGCCTCTAGGGCTCGCTGCCTATTACCGGATCATGAGACTAGCACGTTTTGGGATGTTGGAGCAATAATGCTGATTTGATCTTATCTAGGTCTAGAGCTGCCTAGCTCTCCGCTTCCCAGTTCGGCCTCAACCTTTGTTGTCGGGTCAACTGAAAAACGACAATTGTCGTTGTCTGCCTGTAAACAAATTGAGAAGTACATGTTGGCTCCAATTTTGAAAGAACCCAAACTCAAGCCCTTCCATCCACTTGTCAAATCTATTCCCAATCGCATTGTGAATAAACAAATCGTGTGTCTACGAGAGTTGGAAAAAACATTGTTGTGGCTGGCACCAGTAAGTCCCTATGATTTTCCCTTTTCGGCGTTTTGGAGTTTAGGCATCCAGGCATAAATCCATTCATGGCATAATGGCCTTGTTGCCTGCTGCCATGAACATTTATGCCATTCTGCCTTGAAGTTGAGGTGAATGATCTGGCTCATCCGTATATTTCGCCTTTGGCAGAAGTTCTCGAGTTCCCGAACTACATATCTCAGCTTCGCAGAGTTTACGATTCAATGCTTACACACATCGGCTTCTCATCTTAACGATCGTGACCAGCGGCTACCAGCTGATCGCCCTTACACTAACGGTTATTTCCTCGATCTCGTTTCCCAGGTTCGACGCTACGCCGCTATGATTCGAGTTTCCCGGGAGCGGGCTCAGGCCCGAGCAGCTGAGGCCGCCAAAGATGCTCCCAAGGACGCCGAAGTAGCTACTACGAAGGAGCCAATCTCATTTGTTTCTAGTGCCTCGCTCGAGAGTGGTTACTCCAAGAATGGAAAACCTGCTGAGATTGTCGTCATGCACGAGGGCAAGCTCATTTCCATGCTTACTGGTCGTCCCATCGACGAACGTCCCATCGACGAAGCCAATGTCCCGAGCTTCAAGCGCAATATCAGTTTCGACGAACGAGCTGATGAGGGTGTTCAGAGATCTATGGCCCGTCGCAAAAAGAACGCTCCTCCTATGGACATCAACCAAAAATGTGCTCACTGTGACAAGTATTTCAAGCGTCCTTGCGATTTGACCAAGCACGAGAAGACACATTCTCGTCCATGGAAATGTGCTGACACTACTTGCAAATACCACCTGCTTGGTTGGCCCACCGAGAAAGAGCGCGATCGCCACATGAACGACAAGCACTCTGATGCTCCGCCTTTGTTCAAATGCAATTTTCAGCCCTGCACTTATGCATCCAAGCGCGAGAGCAACTGCAAGCAGCACATGGAAAAGGCCCATGGTTGGGTTTATGTTCGGTCCAAGAACAATGCCCGTGGTGGCAGCAAGCGTGGTTCCTCAGTCCAGGCTTCCCGCACTCCTAGCGTGTCTACTCCGGCCTCGAAGGGTTTCTCCACCCCCGTGACTGGACCCAGTCCGTCTCCTCACCCATCTATGTTCCAGGACCCGTCTTTTAACTTCAATGATCCTCCCATGCCCCCAAGCAGCGATGATTACCAGCAGCTTTTCGATGAGTCGCCTTATTCCACTAGCTCGTGTGGTCTGAACAGCGATATCATGATGCCTTCGCTGAACTTGGACTCCTTTGAGACCCAATTCCAGGCTGGGAATCCCAATGAACTCATCCCTGCTCTGGAGATGCATCGTCAGTCGATGAACTCAATGTCAGTTCCTTCTGCCAACTCTGTCCCTGACCTCATGAATGTGTCTGGCTACGATGATTCCCCCATGGCTGCGCAGAGTGACGCCTACAATTTTGACATGGAGTGGGGCCGTCTCGAGTTTTCCGATGTTGGCGCCCAGGACTACAACGGCCTCAACATGTCTTCCTCGACCCAGGCTGAGAACATCGTCCACCAAAATGGTACTCTCTCTCTGGCTACTGGTATGAAGAGTTTTGAGGGTCTTTCTCCCCATGCTCCGGATAACCTGATGCTGTACTCCCCTGAGTCTGGCATGGAGCCTTATGATTACGCCAATCAGCACCCCCGGGGCTCTGACTTCACCCTGTACGGAGAGCAGAATGGCATGAATATGCTCCAGGTCAACCCCAACCTTGCTCAGCACCAGGCTACTCGCCGCTATGCCTCTTCCCAGGGAATGTTCCCTCCTTTGAATGAACATGACTCCATTCTCCAAGGTATGCAATCCTGGCCCGAAACCCACCAGCATGGCAACCAGGACTCTTTCATGCCCCCTGGCCTGGACCTGGAGTTCATGAAATAGGCATGCTGTCATTCAACAATGTTTTACCAACCACAAGAACCTTTTGTCTCAATTCAATGGCACTCTGGGAATGAAGGATGTGCTTAATTTACTGTGCGCGATCTTCAGCGAGCGATACGATCCCTGTCACTTTCTCTATGGGATTTTTTCATAACGATTTTTCTTCTTTTCTTCTTCTTCTTCTTTTTTTTTTTTTTTTTTTTCCTCATGTGAATTTTTTGCCAGATTAGGACTTGAGGATTCTGAAGGGCTTTGAGAAATTTCTCGGCCTTTCATTTGCTTCGTCTAGCAGTAGTTTTAGTTGATTCTTTTCAATGAAATACTATTCTCTGCTTTCTGCAAAGCCGCTTCCGTCCTATTCCTGAATGGTCTGTAGTCTTTAGGAAATAGAATCATAGATAGTCTTCATCTCGTCTTCTCATCCCTGCAAGTCTGTATAGTTCGCAGCTACCACCTACTAGGTATATTCCCCTTGAGAAGAACTTGAGTCACCCTCCGTAATATCAACTCTCCTTATTATTTCAACTTCCAGCTAAATCGATCCATTGGCTGAACGGAACCCTGCAGCTTCCAAGGTTTGAGCCATGTATCACCAGCAATGATTTCAGCCAAGCGGTTATCCATTTGCTCCGAGTCGCAAGCCAACTGTACGCCACTAGAGCGAACTCCGCATGGCGCGACTTGGCGAATTACGAATCTACAATAGGTAAAAGTTCCATCTATAGTTAGAACAATCTCTGCTGTGGCTCAAGTCATCACCATCCCCACCCTCTAATTAAAATCTCGCCATCTCATAGGTGCGTGTCAGGGGGCGATCTTTATGCCCGCGCCCGAGCCTGTAGCCCTACGGCGCCCACCTGGAGAGCCCATGACTCCCGAGCGGGTGACGACATCACCTCCCATCATCCTCTGGAACTCCTTTTCTTCTCCTTCATCCTCTCTATTATTTCACACTCAATCCACTCGCTGCATCCAAGACGACCGTGCAACTTCCCTTTTCCAATTCCCACTTGGCGTGCGACTGATCTCCATCCACCAGCCTCGTTGGGAAGGCTGATGGGGCTGTGATCGGACACTATTAATTCTCGGCGTCACCCCAAGAATTTCCAGGCAGACGAATTCCCCCACCCACACCATACAAAGCATCAAAAATAGCCATTTGCTGGGTTTGACTTCTTTGATTTGGATCTGGATACCCCTCTCTCGCCAACAATGCAGGAGTCCCAGCCCGCATTCCCTAATGGCGATCAAGGCGGAGAGCTTTCTCCAGCTGTCGCCCCGCCTCCGGGACAGATCCTGACTGGCAAACAGGAGCACTGTAAGCTGATGCTTTTCGCCCCAGCTCATAATACTACTATATGCTATGTGTTTCCGGTCGCTAATTTGGTGGCGGTCAAACAGACTTGAAACGTGAGCTCATCGCTAGACAAGTTCGCGGAGAAATCTCCGAGCTTAACTCCCCCACCGCACTGCAGCGCTTTGGTGCCCCTTTTCGATCGGAGTTTGGTGAAGTCGCGCCCGTTGATTCGGAACTTCCTATCCTTCGTTATATCTTCGTTCACCATGTTCGCAATTTCCCTTTCCTCGACCAGGCTCAAGAGAAGCAGTTCTGGCAGGACAAGCTCCAAGTGGTGAGTTACTCCTTTTGACTCGATCGCGCGAAGCGCTTGAGTTATCTGGAGCCTAACTAAATTTGAATGCGACTTCTAGTTCCTCGAATCGTTCGCGAACAAGCATGTCTCGTCGTCAGAAGACCGATTGGAGGAAACAAAGCGTCGGAAACTTGCGCGGAAGTGCGAGAAGCTCGTGGAGCTGATGATGGTTTCGGGTGTACCGACAGCGTCGGGATATGAAGAGCGCATTCAGTTTGCCGAGATGGAGGTCGTGGAGCGCGGGGCTAATGAGAAGGGCCTTCTTGTCAATATGCCTGAGGGTCATGCGATCAACACCTGGGATGTAAATGTTGCAGCTGTTCGAGTTACTTCTGTCAAGCGGACTGTTAGATACCATCCTCATGCGGTAAATATACCTCACATGTCAAGCATGATTGGCGATTCTAACAAATTGGGTTACAGGAATTCCTTTTGCGAGTTCGCCGCGATGGCGAGAAAGAGTTTCATGTCGGTAGACGATATGGCGAATTTGTCAAGCTGCACCGAAGACTGCGAACTGAATTCCCCGGGAAGCATTTGCCCCCTCTGCCTCGAAAGAATAAGTCATCAACAACATCCAGTTGGTTTGGCTCGGGTGGTGATGACGATGCCTCTTCGGTTTCTTCGCTGTCAACCCAGGATGCTAGTCTCCCTGAGGATGGGACTGGATCCTCAGGTCGTACCCTGGCCCCAGGAGGAGCTCATAAGCGATCGCCTTCTCAGGGGTCTTTCCGGTCTAGCAAGTCAGGCCGCGGGTCTACCAATGTCTCCAGAGAGACTGTGCTTTATCGCGAGGAGCAGCGGGTGTCATTGCGTGCATTCCTTCGCACCCTCCTGCAGAACAAGCGAATTGCTGAGTCCAAGTCTATTGAGGAATTCTTAACCGCCAAACCCATTAAATTGAACGAAGAAGAATTGCTCGATATTGAGAAACGAAAGGATATGGATGCTATAAGAATTGAAGAGCAGAAGCGGTTCTACGAGATCGCTAGACAACGAGCCGCGGAGTTGGATGTCTATATGGAAAAGTTCCGCAGAGATATTGTAGAGAGCAGTAAGTTTACACCTATACCTTCAGCTTGTCACAGACTAACATAGAATAGATGGCCTTACAAAACTATTTGCCGAGATCCGCGAAAAGTCCTGTATCGCAGACTTAAGCCCACAATACCAGAAATTCGCTGAGTGGCTTCGTATTGAGGTCGCCGCGACTGTATACCATCTATTCCTTGCCGAAGATAATTCACCAGAACTATTTGCACAAGCTAAAAGAATTCATGGACTCGTTCCATACACTTTGCTGAAGAATGTTATTCGCATTGCCAATCCTGCTGCTGTCATGTCAGGTGTTCTTGACCTCTTCTTGGCACAGCCATTCGGGTCGCGATCTCTACTACAGCGTATGTTTTCTCTGACTCTGAACGAGAGCATCAAAGACTTCCAAAAATCTATCAACTCCGTGGCTGCCAAGGTGGAGGACCAAGTCCTCGCTCAGAAGCTCAAGAGTTTTGTCGAGGCTGATGAAGCGCTTAAGAATGAGATCCGCGAGGAGGCGGAGACCGAAGAAGTGGACATCATCGTGGCCATTCTTCGCTCGGAAGCGATCTCTCCTGAACTCACACCAGAGCAGATTGAGAAGGTCTTCAACGGTTGGGTTGCTTGGAACTACGCCGTGGAAAATGTGGATCTGGAGATGCAACAGGGTGCTCAGTGGTTCGCAAACATGAAACAACTACTCAAGTTGTACACTCGACAGCGTGACAAGTCTATGATGCTCAGCATTGTCGAGGAGCCTACCACACTTCAACTCTTCCGCGATCTTTTCACAATCTTCTACGAGCCCCTCGTGCGCGTTTATAAATCCGCAAATGTGTATAGCAGTATCACAGACTTTGCTCAGTTCGCAGATGATGCCATCGCTGTCATTGAAAGTGCGCAGCGCCAAGATGCTTCCGCTGATCCAAACCAGACTGTACAGTCATTTATTGATCTCTGTGCTCGCCATCAAGATAACTTTTACAAGTTCATTCACGAAGTACATATTCATGATAATGGGCTCTTCCAATCCCTGATGACCTGGATTGAGGAGATCCTTGATTTCCTGCGCAAGGGACCCCAGGGTGGTAAACTGGACATGAATGCCATGTTCCAGGGAGCTGTCGGCGTCGGTCAAGTCGATAAGGATCTCGCTCTTGAGGAGATCAATGCATTGATCACCTGGCACGAGGACCGCAAGCGCTGGCATTTGAATAAAACTCGCCAGAAGATGGCGGCTGAGGGTACATCAGAGACAATTCCTGGATCTGCTACCTTTAAGGGAAGTGACTTTGGTCTTGACGAGGTATATTAAGGATTCTATCAAATGTTTGTTGAAGAATGTGAGCTAACATCCTTACTAGGGCGACTTGGAAGACCTCGCCATCTCAGACGATGCATCTGACTCAGAAGACGAAGCTACCGAGGACGACGAAGAGGATGATCCAATTGCTTCCGAGCGCCGCCGTAGAAACAAGAAGCAAGACCAACTCCGCCGCACCGCTGGCGAACCCGTGAAGCCTGAAGTACAGGAGATTCTCAAACTCGGCGATCCATTCGTTGTCATGCTGCGCCACGTTCTGGCCGACTAAATATTCCGATAAATGAGTCCATGCAGAGTTTTCATATCTATAATCATGACCGGCAGTCCCAACACCCCCGCTTCGATTCCCAATCTTGTATTCAACCCCGATACATTGGATATTGCTTTCTCACTAGTATTTTTGACCTGATGTCTAGGACAACGATCCTAGGATAGACATCCTTATCCCATAGATCCAATAGAATTGGGTAAATAACAATATAAATTGACTATACAAATTTCAACCTCTCAGCTACCTCTGAAAAACCAAACTCTCTAGCTATGTCCAAGGGTGTTTTACCCTCTAAATTTCCCAATGTAGCATCAATCCCCTCAGCTCCTAACAAAACATCAACATTCTCCAAAATCCCCATTGAAGCAGCCTTGAACAACGCCGTCTCCCCATTCTGATCCCGAGCGTTAGGATCCGCCCTCCGATCCCCCAACACCAACCTCCGAATCACAGCCCCATTGTTCTCCCTTGTCGCGGACTCACTCAAAGGCGTCGTCCCATGTACATCCGCCAACTCCAAATCCACGCGTTCACTATTCGCAAGTACATCAACAACAGCTCCTCTCCCCTCCTTCGCAGCGACAAATAAAGGCGTCTGATGCTGCCATCCATCTCGAAGATTCGGATCCGTCTTATCCCATTCAAGCAAATACGCCACAACACCGATCTGCTCCCGATCAGCCGCAATAGAAAATGCGCCACGGCCGTATCCATTCGTGCCACCGTTCGGATCAAGCTTCTCCCCGAAGAACTCAACCAGATACCGAACTATCTCCAGCTGACCCATGATAGCCGCGTAGAAAAATACATGTTGCACGTGGGACTCTGAGTGATCCTCATCTAGGATCAGTCTTAGATGCGCGGCGAATAGCAGGTCCACGTCTCCCTCTGCTTCTCGTTCTCGACTGGCTTTTGCTAATGCGGTTGCGCCTTGTCGATTTGCCATTCTGGGATCTGCACGTCCACTTCCGACTAGTAACGAAACCATATCCCAGTCTCCGGCATTGGCGGCGATTAATAGTGCCGTGTCACCGTTTTTATCTTGTAGATCGACATCGACACGGTCATCCCGTACTAGCACACGTACAATCTGATACTGTCTTTGTTTGACAGCCCAGGATATTAGAGGTCGGATGTATTTTCTGTCTCGGGCATTCGGATTGAAGTTTATATCGTCGTTTTGCAGTAATAGGGCCAGCACGTCGAGGCTGCCGTGATATCCTGCTACGAGAAGCGGTGTACATCCTTTTATATGCTTCTCTGAATCTGAGACAGACTGTGTATCTGCGCCTGCGGCGAGGGATAGACGTGCAGTAGAGAGAGAATTGTATCGCGCGGCCCAATGGAGCGCAGAGCTTGATTCCTGGGCATCTAGGCGGTATAGGGTCTTTGTGAGGAGGGTGTGGAGGACTGTACATGTTCTCGAGAGGGCGTTTAGGTCTCTCGGTGTCGCTATGAAGCTTGATATGTGGATGAGGAGCTCTTTTGGTAGGTTCATTAGAGATGGCGGTGGTCGTTCTTGAGTCATTATGAGCTCTTGTATGGCTTTTACTTTCGCCGGTCTGGGGGTGTCGGTTTGTATTGATGGCATTGAGTGGGTGTGATGCGCTTGTTCAATCGGATGGGTATATACAGATGGATATGGAATGGGCACCAGACGGTGTTTCGGTGTGCTGATGTCTCGCTGGAGCTTTTTTCTGTTTCTTTGACGTGGAGGCTGATTTTGATATGACGACATTGGCGGAGCTGTGGGGTGAGCGGCATGGGTTTATCGTCCACACTTCATTGTTTACTTTGTCGATGCCGTGAAAGCGACATGGTTGCGAGCACTCAAGGATAAGAATAGATATATGAATGAAATTTCTGAAAAGATCGCCATGTCATAGGGCGCGGGATTCAAAGACGCAATTGCGGGGGATTGTCTCAGTCGGTGCGATAAGATTGGCGATAAGAGTTTCCATGGCGACACCGTCCATTTCATCAACGCTCCACTGTTGCATCTCCATTCCAGACTTCATGGCTCTCGTGAGTCTGTCTGTTCATGTTATAATATGGCAACCCCTACGAAAAGAAACCCACTGTCGCCTTATACGGCTAAACGTTTGGACGGTCTCTTCAAGGATAATGAGTGGTACTGTAACTGCGCAACTCGAGAACGAGCTGTAAGGTTACAAGTTAAGAAGGATAATCAAAACCGTGGACGATGGTGTTAGTAGACAATCCGACAAACAGACAGTGACTTGCAACTCATCATGTTATTATGCTTCTAGTCTACAAATGCGCAAAGCCCCAACCCCAACAATGCCAGTTCTTTCTCTGGCAGGAAAACGCCGCGATCAGGGAAAGAGACGTCCTCATGGCCAACTCCACCTCCGAGACAGATCCTCGCACCCAAACCCCATCCAAGTCCAACGCAAGTGGCCTGCTCACCCCACAAACAGAACGCAGATACATCGACATCCCACCACGCACCTCCGTCAACACCAAGCCTTCTTCAACCCCACTGAGCGCAAAGGCGCGGATGATGGCAGAAGACACCGACGAGTTCAACTGGGATCTAGACTCAGAAGATAACGCCGAGATCACCGAGGTGCTCTCACAATCTCAACGCGCTCAAGAATCCTTCATCTCACAGCCAGATTTCGGCACGAGTCCAAAAACCCCGAATAAAGCTCAACGAGCTCAAGACTCTTTTATCTCGCAGCCGGATTTTGAACACAGCCCAAGTACACCGAACAAAACGCCTCGAACCCCGAAAACACCATCCCCTGGCAAGCGCAAGCTGTCAGAATACGCTTATGACCAGTCTCACTCCACCAGTGGATCCTCTATACTGGCGACCCCGAACTCATCGCATTCATTATCGTTCTCTTCTCGCATTCCACCCGCTTCAGCGGAAGTGTGCATGACGCCTACACCGACCAAGTACCGTGATGGAGATGTGTTGAGTGCGGACTCGCGATCTGATGCGCTGGAATCGGCTCAGAACCTGCTCTCTATATTGGATAAGCACGATGTGGTAATCCCCAACGCGGCGAGAGATGCGGTTGTTTCATGGGTTAATCGGGAAGATAAGAAATTCAAAGGGGCTGTTCGGGCGAGAGATATGCTTCGGGGAGCGGTGAAGCAGAAAGATCAGGAGATTTTGAAATTGAAGGAGAAAGTTACGAACTTGAGGGCGCAGATGGAGCTGGATCATTCCATGATTAATTCGTTCGATTCATGAGGGTTACTCGCGCTGTGAGACCTCGACAAGGTCTATATATGACCGTTTTTTTTTTTTTTTTTTTTTTTTTTTAATATTAATTATTTTAAGAAATTCGGTTAAAAAACAAAAAAAAAAAAAAAAATTATTTATTTAAAAAATAACAATTAGAA